>JAVTVY010021896.1:0-96283 GCA_036873755.1 Hanleya hanleyi
ACTCTGCCGGACTCATCCACAAGTCTAAATAAGTGACCACTCGTTAGATTTTTCCAAAAGTATGTCGAAACACCAGACCAGATTTGTCAGGCAGTATCTTAATCTCCTGAGTGGGTACATGGGCGAGGTTCCCGGCTCTGTCACCCCCAAAAAACTGTAATTTCATTAAGGCCTGGTCCCGCACTAAAACAAATCTCTCCCTAAGTGTCAAATCTGGTCTTGAAAGCTGGTTACTGATATACATGGCAACTTTGCGTATTTTGCTAGCAAAAATAGGCTTTGCCTGCTTTGGCAAGATTTGAGCCTTTGCCTGTTCTTCCTTGAGCATCTTATGATACTGTTTGACCAAAGGAGACATCGCAGGATTACCACTAGCAGTGGCAACATTCCATATCTTGCCCCTACCTTCATACTCAAACAAACAACTCAGCTGTTGTATAACTGTAGCTACGGTACCCACTGCTAACCTTACCGGGCACCCACACCCTTGCTGACCTTTCTTCCCCAAATTGTCACAACCTATGCGGTGCACTTGAGTATTCCCTTTCTTATCTTTCCACACCAAAAATCATCGAACGTCATTTGGGGAGGCAATGGCTACAGATGGCCTATGTGGAAGAGATTTAAGGAACCTGCGGAACTCTACAACCAGACTTCTCTTCTTCTTGACAGACGGTAAACACTCTGCCTGACGATCCAACTCATTCAGCCTGTCATCAATAGCCCCAAGATTTACAGGACAACTCTCATTACTCTCCACCTGTAATAATATGAAGAGTTATCAACTAGCACCTAGATCACCCGAAACCTTAACCGATATGCTTTTAGGGGCCACCGTAATCCTAACCGATCTGGGACAAAACCTTTCTTTGTTGGAACCCGCAAGACACCCAGGTCACCTTGTCCACCCAAATCAATAGAAGAGTCAGAATACAAGTCTAACATCGGCCACCACATAGGGGTTGGTATCATAACAGGGGCAACAAAGGTACACATGCGAACTCGTTGCTGTCTCAAAAAGTTTAGAACGGGGAAAACAAGGGTAAATGGTGGAAAAACATAGGGGTTTTCCTCCCTCCCGAGATCTTGAGAGAAAACATTGACTCCTCCAGTCTGAGGTGTTGGCCAGGGTGTAAAATGCTTCAGGGGACTTCCATCCCTTGCTCGCATCACATTCGAGTCAAGGGACATCAGATCACAAGTATGTGGTCCATAGCTGAGGTCAACTAATTCCCATGTGGACTGTTCCAGCATGGAATCTGCCAAGGCAATGGCACGGGATGGGGCATCAGCCTCATTTTCTTTGGAGCAAACATAGGACATGTGTAAATCAATGTTTCTTGTGAATACAAACTGGAAAAGCTCTTTCATTATATTATTGAGATCATGATTTTTGCCACCCTGATTATTCCATGAATGGAGGACAGCCATAATGTCTACACGACGATCTGTCAAATCATCCCCAAGGGACGTCAAGGCCTTAAGCACTGCATCAGCTTCTTTCAGATGGATTGGTCTCTTGTCATCATCTTTCCAGTAATCACTGAGACAAAGACCATTGTTACCACCAGACAAAACCTTAGCCCCATACTTGAAGCTAGATGCATCTGTAGTCAGTAACACTTGCCTATGTGATCCATCCCTCCATTTTGAGCACCCCTGGCCTCCCATGTATCAAGGAATCGCCAGTACTCTAACTCATGCCTTAGTTCTTCACTAATTGCCACAGGGCGAAAATTTCTCAAACCACGAGAAATAGCATTATTTATTTCTCTGGTGTATAGCTGAGCTGCCGGGATAGCCAAGCTCATGGAAACACATTTTCCCTGAAACCTCTGTAAGGTTCTAACATCCACCACAGGTAATGAAAGAATACATTCTCGCAACTCAACAAAATTCCTCGCTTTATCCTCTGGGAGAAGGTATGCCTGTCGAACAGAGACGACCAACAAGCCTAGAAAACGAAGGCACGTCACTGCAAGAAATACACATTTGGCAATCTGAAATGTATATCCCAAACGTGTCAAAACCTCGACCAACACATATGCTGCCTGGGGAGCTGAGTAAGATACTACCTCAGAGATACAGAGACCATTCATACTAGGGGGTGCTACCTTTGTCACGCAAAATCTGTCATCAATGTACTGGGTTGTTAGTAGCCCTAAACTCCGCAAATAGGAAGTAACCTTCATACCTATAGTCTGGTATATATATGGCGAAGCCCTCCACCCAAAGGGTAGGGTCGTGAACGACATCACCCAACCCCCAAATTGTATGCCGAAGTAGACCTGACATTTCTCAGAAAGTCGGACATGGTCATACCCGGACTTCTCATCAAATGACAGCATCTCTGCACCTACATCCACTAACCTATGAACATCTCGCAAATTTTCCAGACGAAAGGGGATGGCCTTAGTCCATAAATTGATGAAACGGTCATCGTGGCATAACCTTGGCTTAGATGGCTCTACCGTGAGAGGCATGATGACCTTGGGAAGGAGGCATTCTCCCAGCCTGCCCCATACCCTAATAGACCCATTTCTTATTCTTTCCGAGAGCTCACGAGCAATAAATGACGCGTGTTCCTTACAGATTGGTGCATTCGGAAAATATTGTTTCGGAGGCACAGCACTATCATACGCCCTGCCCTTGTAATTACCCTTAAACGGCTGATAAAATGATACTACATCCACACCGTCACACAGCCACTTTCTTACCTCCCCACCCCCTGGGATTTGTACATCATCTAGTAAGATATCTTCCCATGCACTAACGTTCTCATGAAGCTGCCCAGATACAAAGCTTTTTGGATCTCTAATGGGAAGGGATTGTAAATCAAAAGGAGCACTATGAAAAAGAACATCCTCAGCAGTTGCATGGACTGAGAGCTGGGGCCTGTCCCCACCCAAGGTGAGCCATGTTGGGGATCTTCTAAGATGAAGCTGATCCTCAGTAGGGTTAAAGTCTACATCCATCTCCCATGAGGGTACCTGAATAAACCCTCCATCCTGCCAAAATAAATATGAACTGAAATCAGGCTCACCCTAAGATGGGAAAACAGGCACCAGCCCTCAGTCCACGTGAACATATGTCCACTAGGGAATCAGTGTCCCCGGACCAAAGGCTGATAACTGCATCAAACCGTAATGCACACGTATCCAATTATAAACACAACCGTCAATGAACTCACAAACCCATGATGGGTTAACATACGGTGTCTGAACCTAATTTAACCTCATGGTAAACCCGCAACAGAAACATAAAGAAGAAATACAGCGTTCAAGCATTATGACTTTTCTTAGCCATCTTCATTTTTTCACAGTCTTTAAAGAAATGTTCGGTCGATTCACAAAAATGACAGGCAGCCGCACCCCTGGGGCGCAATGGCCGCGCATTATATCTAGGCATACGCGGTGCATAAGGATGTGCCCCCATGCCCCCTGGGAACATATATGGTGGTGCAGGGTAACCCCCTGGGGCCTGGGGGTACCAGTAAGGAAACGAAGGTTCCTGGCTAGGGGTAGGCAAAATCGGCTCATGTTTGACCTTAGGCGTAGCTACCGCATTAAGTTGACCTTCGATTTTCTTCTCCTTTAAGCATTTTGATAGAGCCTTTGTAATATTGTCGGTCGCCTTACCCGACAAGACCTTTAAGCACAGAGCAGCAATGTCTAATTTGCCTTGGTGTTTATCTGCCTGTCGAGACAGTTCCTCAAACATGTCTGCCTTGGTGTTTATCTGCCTGTCGAGACAGTTCCTCAAACATGTCTGCATCATCATGACTGAATTTCCTGGATACACGAGCCAACTCTTCCACTGCTAGAAGTAGCAAAGGCTCACTGGGGTTTGTCTGTAATGCCAGGGCCCTCACCTTGTCCTGCAGCCCCTGGATGGTATCCACATGTGTGTCAGATGATCGTCTTTCCAAATTAAGGACACGTTTTTCCAAGGCGGCGTCTACTGGCGACAGCCGTGGCCTCTTAGCAGGCTCTTCATCGGACTGCTTCAAAAAATTGAAAACAAAACCAATTTAGTTGCCATCATCACATGACTCAAAATAAGGCCATAGTAGAGAATACATAAGGGGGAAGGGTTGGGGGGGGGGGGGGGAGTTTGAATATCTCAAAATAAATGAATCACAACCAGCTTCAAATATCATACAGTTGCACCAAAATAGCCTGGAATATATATGTATCACGTTTCAACTCGATATGAATTGTTGAACTCGAGACATTCAAACTTTTTCCAGCCAACAAGTAACAACAACAGCACCAAGAGTCAGTATGCTGATAATTAATGGTTCCTTTTCATCTATATTCGAGTGCAAACAATTAAAATCCATGAGGGGTTTACATCTTCATGAGAAGACTTCCTAATTTCCTTCATATTTATATACGATTGGTTTGCAAGTTAATAATTAATAACTAATAATTATCGCACACAACATGTGTATTTTTACAAGTAAGGTTACGAGAAACAATTAACAGTGGCCCAGCCCCTTAATCTAATATCAAGAAATTATGCCAGGGGTAGGGCCTATAGCTGCATATAAAATTAAGCCCAATGACAATCGCATAATGTGACAAAACTTGAGAATCATAGGCATACCACATCTGGCGTCCTCAAGTCCTGTCCTCTGGGTTGCCCAGCTTCATTTGCATATAACACAGCAAGATGCAAAAGTAGTCTTAAGTTGTCAATGTTGACTTCCCGGCCCGAGAGCTCCAATAATTCGTCAACTGTCTCCCCAGTCAAGTCGAGAATGGCAGCTGACAGTTCCATCTGGGATAAATCTTCAGTTTTCCTCGTGGCCTGTAGTCTCGCCCACTCCATGGGCAGTTCACCCCCAAAAGCTCGGACTCGCTTTACTAGGGGCAGTAGATTTACTCCCTTCAGGGAGTGGCGCCTTTTCAGAACAGTTCCCACCATCCTCAAATTTCTGTAAGCACGAAAAACAAAAAGATATAAGCAAAAACACAAGCAACAACCCTCACAGGAGTCGCCAGGATATCTCAGAGGGGGGGTTGAATGCTCCTGTGATACCCGTCAGAACCAATGCCTTATTTATTTATTTATTTATTTATTTATACAATTATCACTGTTCATTATACCAAGTTCACTGGATTACTGTACTCCTGGATCCAATAGAACACATCCGGTGATTTCTCAAGAAATTTCCAGTTACGCCACCGGCGCATGCCATGCACGTGCATCGAATTATTGTACCCACGCCTCGCAAAGTAGGTCACCTAGGCCATAGGCGTGGTCAGCTAGCCTCCCTGAACCGTACCGTACAGCATGCACTTGCCCGCTTCACAAAAACTGATATCACTGACAGCAAAACTACAGCCACCTCATGGCACGAACAAGACAAGTCATCGGTCTCAACCAACAGGACACTGACAAAAATTCTCATCTTCACACCAAATTTACCAATGCATCATGCACCCTAGCTAAGATTCATAGCGTCTCCCTTCCCTCACCGCTATGCCGACGACAAATACATTTCCCTGGTGGTAACTCGAACATCTCCATGGCGCACTTATTATTACCTTTGTGCCCTATTGGACCTTCATTAACTTGAGAAAAAGGGCCGCCATGAATAAAAATACCATAATCGATGTTGTGATCATCATCCCCTGTATACACGGGGCCTATTGTGACGGAAATGCCCATCTTCTTGACCCTCGATTTCAGGTGATTTTGAGGCTCCATAGGGATAATTTTAACGTCTGTAATTAATTTTTGACCGACGAATGACCATTTAGTGTGCCATTTCTTTATTTTTATTCATGGCGGCCCATTTTCTCAAGTTAATGAAGGTCCAATAGGGCGCAAAGGTAATAATAAGTGCGCCTTGGAGATGTTCGAGTTACCACCAGGGAAATGTATTTGTCGTCGGCATAGCGGTGAGGGAAGGGAGACGCTATGAATCTTAGCTACATGCACCCATGATGCTATCACCAGCCATGCACCCATGGCCTGCAAAAACTCTCAAATAATTTATATCTCCAGCCCCTCTGGCTTAAATATGGCTCTCACGGCCTTAAGAAACTCAATTATCTTGCCATCACATGGCATTCACTCAGAAAAGTATGATAAAAAGGGGTGATATTTACCTAGCACACACCAGACACGGAGAAACACGTGCGCTCTGCAGGCAGTCAAATCGAAAAGAGGTCGATTTCGTCCTTTCACCGATAGAGGTCGCTGAGGAAGATACCAGTTTGATAAACCTACGTTATAGAGACAAACGTCGATATACAGTATATACGACTTCATTTCGTAAGCATGCTGCCAACGACATATTACACTGTATACAAATATCATTAACAAATACGGTGAATATTGCATGCTGCACACCATTTGTATCATAACTTGAGTTTTATAAGTTGCCCTCTTTTTGGATCCCGACGAAGTCGAATAATGTACCGTACATGAAAAAATCACCCTTAATAATGTATCACAAACAAATTTAATGATATAGAAGATGACAATTTGTCTCGATATGACATAAAACATCATTTAGGCCTATGCGTAAACTTCTCAAAATTGTTTTAGCATGTTTACTCTTAATTGGGATCTATTGTTATGGCATCTTTCTGTTTTACCTGTTGTGGAGTTATTTTAGTTGGATTTAAAATTTGCATGATCTTAATACCTTTATTACGGTTCAATAACTTGAGTGTTTATAATATGTATATATATATATTGCAACAACTATATTACCTAAACGTTTTTTATGTATACCTGTATCCTTTTATTAATATTAGATATGACGTTTTCTCAGACTGTCTATTGATCTTAGAGGTAATAGACAGTCTGAGAAAACGTTGAACTTGATGCATGTGAACCGGCCGCTACCCAACACGGTCAACCTACACAATAGAGAATCAGTTATTCAGAGCCTCACGCGGGGGAGATCCGAATATTCACAACAGGGAATGCTAACATTGTTTTATATGATTTCAGAATACATAGACCACGCTGATTGGTCAAATGAACGACCAGATGACAGCCAATACTGAGGAGATCCCCTCCAATTGTACACAACCATCACTGGTCATCTAGAACACCCTTCAAATACCCAGTATTCGCCTACAGCTGTATGAAGAGTCGACATCTTGATAGTAATATGGCGACTCGTACTGAAGAGAAGCCATATAAGTGTTGCGTGTGTGGGTACAGTTGTACAATCCAGAATAATCTGACCACACACATGAGAACCCACACTGGAGAGAAACCCTACAAGTGCTCAGTATGTGAGTACAGTTGTACAGTACAGGGTAGGCTGACTCAACACATGAGAACCCACACTGGAGAGAAGCCCTACAAGTGCTCAGTATGTGAGTACAGGTGTACAGGGCGAAGTAGTCGGATTCAACACATGAGAACCCACACTGGGGAGAAGCCCTACAAGTGCTCAGTATGTGAGTACAGGTGTACACAACAAGGTAATCTGACTAGACACATGAGAACCCACACTGGGGAGAAGCCCTACAAGTGCTCAGTATGTGAATACAGGTGTATAGGACAGGATAGTCTGACTATACACATGAGAACACACACTGGAGAGAAACCCTACAAGTGTCGAGTGTGTGAATACAGTTGTACAAGACCGGGTGATCTGACTACACACATGAGAGCACACACTGGAGAGAAACCCTACAAGTGCTCAGTATGTGAGCACAGGTGTACAAGAACGGATGATCTGACTAGACACATGAGAACCCACACTGGAGAGAAACCCTACAAGTGTCAACTGTGTGAGTACAGTTGTACAAGACGGGGTGATCTGACTACACACATGAGAACCCACACTGGAGAAAAACCCTACAAGTGCCGACTTTGTGACTACAGTTGTACAGTACAGAGTAATCTGATTCAACACATGAGAACCCACACTCAAGAGAAACCATACAAGTGCTCAGTATGTGAGTACAGGTGTACAGGGCAAAATAGTCGGACTCAACACATGAGAACCCACACTGGGGAGAAGCCCTACAAGTGTTCAGTATGTGAGTACAGGTGTACACAACAAGGTAATCTGACTAGACACATGAGAACCCACACTGGGGAGAAGCCCTACAAGTGCTCAGTATGTGAATACAGGTGTACAGGACAGGATAGTCTGACTAGACACTGTGTGAGTACAGTTGTACACGATGGGGTAGTCTGACTACACACATGAGAACCCATACTGGAGAGGAACCCTAGAAGTGCTCAGTATGGGAATACAGGTTGTGAAATTTGGAATTTCTTAGCCACCATAAAATTGCGTAAAGTTAGACTTTTCAGTCACCAATTTTATATAGTTTAACTTAATATATTATGGTGTGTTCTGATTTTAAGGATGTCCGCTGGTGGTAAATCAAAGTAATTAACTTTTTGAATAATATGTTTTGTTGCATTCATAATTGTGTAATATGAGGAAAAACAAAGAAAAAACTATAGGTTGGTGTGCATTTTTTAGCTGTAGGCAACGTTAAGTGGACTGACCCATGCTCAATTTGATAACCCAGAAAACATAGGGAATAGCCCTAGTTTTGAAGCATATTCATGAAAAATTCATATAAATAGTATTTAACTTTTTCTTATATTCTAACTGCTTGCAGATAATCACAATGTCTATCAAAATTTATCAAATTGGATGTATGTTGCTGTGCAAAATTCTCGGCTAGAAGGCTTTTAAAGGAAATCCCTATCTCTCAACCTAGGAAAGGGAGATAACCCAATAGAAAGAACAGGCAAAATGGCTGCCAAAGCCAAAAACCATCAGCGGACATCCTTAAGTTCTGTTTGTTTTGACAAAGCTATTTCCGAGATTTCATGACCTTTTAGGTCAAATTTTCATAAAACATAAACAGTTATATAACTTCAATTTATATGGGTTTAATACAGAAAATGGTTATGTAATTGTACTTGGTAATCCCGAATATGATGTGCGTGTTTAGATAATGAGACAGATAGCTGAGCTGGAAGTCACAGCTGTCCTGAAGATGTGACGGGTCAGCTTAACCATTTATTATGTACTCATTTATTAGGGCAGTATAAAAGAAAATGTCAGACCTTTCCAAATTACAGTTATTTCATCTTACTGTCCTACCACCACAGGCATGGTGAGTAGGGGCTACCGTTAGAGTTCACAAAATACGTGAAATGTTGTAAGCTGGAACGAAAATGCATATAGTAAAAACTATATATATCATCAGAAATTCATTGTTGTTGTCATCCTTTCTAAGTCTTCGAGAAATCTCGTAGCCGAGCTGGAATCTATATATCTGGAACGGGTTTTGTAGACACCATCTCCCGAGTCAACAGACGAACTTGCGTTATAATATCTAAGATCGCGCACAAGCCCTTGTCATCTTGAAGACCGAAAATTCTACATGGTGTACAGTAGAGGTGTACAATACAGGGTAGTCGGACTCAACACATGAGAACCCATACTGGAGCGAAACCATACAAGTGCTCAGTATGCGAGTACAGGTGTACAACACACGGTAGACTGACTCAACACATGAGAACTCATACTGGAGAAAACCCCTTCAAGTGTCGGATGTACGAGTACAGGTGTTCAGTGCAGGGCTAAGTAGTATAGAGCGCGTAAATTGAACAACAAGCGCCTCACTGCGCATGCGCAGAAAAAAAATGTGGCGGTATTGTGGCGGTGTGCGCATGCGTGTGTGTGTGGATGGTGGGTGCTGGGTACAAGATGGCGGCGTGTGTGTGGATGGTGGGTGCTGGGTACAAGATGGCGGCATGTGGATGGTGGGTGCTGGGTACAAGATGGCGGCGTGTGTATGGATGGTGGGTGCTGGGTACAAGATGGCGGCATGTGGATGGTGGATGCTGGGTACAAGATGGCGGCATGTGGATGGTGGGTGCTGGGTACAAGATGGCGGCATGTGGATGGTGGGTGCTGGGTACAAGATGGCGGCGTGTGTGTGGATGGTGGGTGCTGGGTACAAGATGGCGGCCTGTGTGGATGGTGGGTGCTGGGTACAAGATGGCGGCATGTGTGGATGGTGGGTGCTGGGTACAAGATGGCGGCATGTGTGGATGGTGGGTGCTGGGTACAAGATGGCGGCATGTGTGGATGGTGGGTGCTGGGTACAAGATGGCGGCATGTGTGGATGGTGGGTGCTGGGTACAAGATGGCGGCCTGTGTGTGGATGGTGGGTGCTGGGTACAAGATGGCGGCATGTGGATGGTGGGTGCTGGGTACAAGATGGCGGCATGTAGAAAAACGTGTGATGTATATAGGAGATGATCAAATGTATTAGAGGATGATCAAATATTATCGCCTGTGTGTGGATGGTGGGTGCTGGGTACAAGATGGCGGCGTGTGTGTGGATGGTGGGTGCTGGGTACAAGATGGCGGCATGTGTGGATGGTTGGTGCTGGGTACAAGATGGCGGCCTGTGTGTGGATGGTGGGTGCTGGGTACAAGATGGCGGCGTGTGTGTGGATGGTGGGTGCTGGGTACAACGTGTGATGTATATAGGAGATGATCAAATGTATTAGAGGATGATCAAATATTATCGCCTGTGTGTGGATGGTGGGTGCTGGGTACAAGATGGCGGCGTGTGTGTGGATGGTGGGTGCTGGGTACAAGATGGCGGCGTGTGTGTGGATGGTGGGTGCTGGGTACAAGATGGCGGCGTGTGTGGATGGTGGGTGCTGGGTACAAGATGGCGGCGTGTGTGGATGGTGGGTGCTGGGTACAAGATGGCGGCGTGTGGATGGTGGGTGCTGGGTACAAGATGGCGGCCTGTGGATGGTGGGTGCTGGGTACAAGATGGCGGCGTGTGGATGGTGGGTGCTGGGTACAAGATGGCGGCGTGTGGATGGTGGGTGCTGGGTACAAGATGGCGGCGTGTGGATGGTGGGTGCTGGGTACAAGATGGCGGCCTGTGTGTGGATGGTGGGTGCTGGGTACAAGATGGCGGCGTGTGGATGGTGGTGCTGGGTACAAGATGGCGGCCTGTGTGTGGATGGTGGGTGCTGGGTACAAGATGGCGGCGTGTGTGGATGGTGGGTGCTGGGTACAAGATGGCGGCATGTGTGGATGGTGGGTGCTGGGTACAAGATGGCGGCCTGTGTGTGGATGGTGGGTGCTGGGTACAAGATGGCGGCATGTAGAAAAACGTATAAAAGGAGTGGATTATTAGGGTAGGGGTGTATTCAATCTGACTTACCTGACCTGTCTGCCTGCCTGCCTGCCTGCTTGCCTATCCGCTTGTATGAGACGAAAGCATGAGACGTGGAGAAGATTTTCCCTGGGACCCAGCAGCACCTCCGGTTGAAGTCTTGCCTGAAGATGAGCGTGTCAAGGACATTTATCAACGTCACTGGGCTACCATACGCCATTGTTTTCACCGTGACCGTCGTCTATTGGACTTGTATAACTACCGACTGCAGGACCTCACGACTCTGTCTACCTATGCCGAGAACATTTTCAAAGATCAGGTGACAGCGTTCAAGTTGAATATCACATTCGGGTACATTTTACGGCACAAGGAGACGTACCAGCTGCGGTATTATTATCCCAGCAATAATACCTATGTGTTTGATCAGCCGTTCACGGTGACGGATGCGATTTCTCTGGAGCCACTCATCGACCAATTGACTACGGTGGATCCATTGGAATGGGCCCGGTTGCAACGCCCCAATACCCAATGGCTTGTGGAAATGGTGACCAACGTCACATTTTTCGTCACGAAAATGAGAGATCATCCTATCGGTGCTCCTGTACTACTCCCCCCGTGGTTGCTTCATTGACACGGACTGTATGCATTAACAGGAGGGGTACATGGGCCCTACAAAGATCGGAAATGTCTGTTTCGGTGTTTGGCCGTGCATGTGGATGAGTGTAACCCCCAGGCTTGTGACACAGTGGCCAATGGCTATTGGGAACAGTACTTAGAGCAGCAAGACTTGGATAAGCGGCACTTCCGTGGAGTGCCGTTCAAGAATTTGGATGACGTGGAAACACTCTTCGACATCAATATCTTTGTCTATCGATTACGATGCGAAGAGGAGGATACATTTGTGGCTGAATTGGTTCGGCGATCAACAGAACGTTATGCTGCTACGATGAAAGTCAATGTGTTCGACGACAATGGCGTGAGTCATTTTTCGCTGATCTCCAATATGAGCCAGTACGCTCAGTCTTTCAGTTGTGCCCAATGCCATCGGGTGTTTCATCGCTCCACCGACTTACATCGCCACGAGAAAATCTGTGACAACAGTGTCAAGTGAGTATATCCGGGTGGAGTGTATCATAATACGCCTACTATTTTCCAGGAATTGGCCGATGAGGGTATCATCATACCGGAAGAGGACCGTTATTTTCCCTACCGGGCGTGTTATGATTTCGAGGCCCTGTTGGAGCCCATGGACATGTTTTCAGCGAAAACGCAGTGGACGCAGCGCCATATTCCTCTGAGTGTCAGTATTTCCAGCAACGTACCTGGCTATGACGCTGCTCCGGTGTGTTTCGTGTCCACGGGGGAATCCCATGAGTTGATCACCCGTATGATGGAGTATTTAGAGCAAGTCAGTGCGGCTAGTACGGAATTGTTGGTGGCCAAGTTCCAGGACGTACTGGACCAGCTGGACGATCGTATTCCTATACCGGGTGTAGCGTTTAGTGACGATGAAGAGTCCGAGTCCGAGTCGTCGGAGCCCGAGTCCCTGCAGTCGCAGCCTCTGCAGTCGCAGGATGTGCCTTTACCGAAACCGTATGCGGAGAAATTGAAAGTGCGCTTCCTACAATACCTAGGCCAGTTACCGGTGCTCGGCTTCAACTCGGGACGTTATGATTTGAACATGGTGAAGGAATTTCTCTACCCTTACTTGGCCCAGGCGAATACCATCAAGTCCGTGATCAAGAAGATCAATAATCATATGGCCCTCACTACCACATCACTGCATTTCCTGGATGTACGGAACTATTTAGCTCCTAATTGTAGCTATGATCAGTGGGTCAAGGCCTATAACTGTGCACAAACCAAAGGGAGGTTCCCTTACACGTATATATCATCGCTCGACCGTTTGCAGGAAACACAGTTGTCACCCCGGCACGCCTTCTTTGATGATTTGAAGCAAGTGGAATGTCCGGAAGACACGTACCGGGAACTCCAGCAGGTATGGCACGATGAACAGATGCAGACCTTGCGAGATTTCCTGATATGGTATAATAACCTAGATGTGGTTCCTTTCCTGGAAGCGGCCGAGAAAATGGTGCAACTCTTTCGTCGCCAAATGCACGTCGACATCTTCAAGGAGTGCTTGAGTTTACCGGGTCTAGCGCTTCGCCATCTTTTTCAAGAGTGTACTACGTACTTCTCGCTGATACAGCAAAAAGATGCAGACATGCATGATTGTCTAAAGCAGAACATTGTGGGCGGACCTAGCCTTATTTTTCACCGCTACCACGAGAAGGACGTCACGACTCTCCCCAGTGGAAAACCCTGTGCCAAAATCATTGGATTTGACGCCAATGCCCTCTACCTGTGGTCGCTGGCCCAACCCATGCCCAGCGGGCATTATACACGTTGGTTGGCGGAAGGTCGGCATTTTACACCGCAACGGTCACCTTACAAACATCTCGCCGACCAGTGGTTGGATTGGGAAGCCTATCGACGGGCCATTTATATACGACACCAGACCAACGCCACAGAGAAGCGTATAGGAGATCGTCGACTCCCCGTCGATGGGCTTGCCCTTGTACAAGGAACACCGACCGTATTCCAATTTTATGGCTGTTACTGGCACGGCCACGAATGCCATTTCAGCGCTGGACGTTTCAATGAGCGACGTGGAAAAACACCGCAAGAATTACGGGAAGAAGTGGTGGCGAACGGTGATTATGTGAAAGAGAGAGGATACCATCTGATTGAAATGTGGGAGTGTGAATTTCACACGATGTGCCAGGCCCTGCCCCATTTACAACGGTTCCTAAAAGAACGGGAGTACCCCTTGAGTCGTCGGCGACTGCTGAGTCTGCCACAGATGTTGGACGCCATTCGTTCGGGCGATCTCTACGGCTTTGTCGAATGTGATTTGCATGTTCCCGACACTCTCAAGCCCCTCTTCGCCCAGTGTCCTCCCATCTTTAAGAACACGCTGGTGGGTCGGACGGATATTGGGGACACCATGAGGACCTATGCGGAGCAACACGAGTGTTTGCCTCAACCTCGACGGATGTTGATTGGGAGTATGTGGGCCGAGAAAATCTTGCTGGGCACGCCCTTACTGCAGTGGTACATGAACCACGGTTTGGAAATTACCCAAATATATCAAGTGATACAGTACGTACCCGAGGCTTGTTTTGCGGAGAATGCCGACCTCGTCACGTCGGCCCGTCGTCAAGGTGATGAATACCCGAGTGAGGCCATCATCGGTGAATGTTGGAAGCTGACTGGCAATGGTTATTACGGAAAAACGGTAACGAACCAGGATAAGCACGTCAACGTGAACATTTGTACTACTGCCCAAGCCCGCAAAAAAGTGAATTCTCCTCTGTTTCGATCCGTGGAGGTCATCGATGACGACACCTATGAAGTCACTTCAGCCAAGAAGACTAGCCGGTACAACTTACCCCTGCAGATTGGGTGTAAGGTGTATCAGGTGGCCAAGTTGAGGATGCTGCAGTTTCTCTATGACTTCATGGGTGTGTATTTTAACCCCTCAGACTGGCAACTCATGGAAATGGATACAGACTCGGCCTACATGGCCGTCTCTAATGCAGATTGGGAGTCCCTGGTGAAACCGGAGTTACGGGCGCAGTATGAAGAGGAACGGGACCAGTGGCTACCTCGACGTGACCATTACCAGTACGATAAGCGTACGCCGGGCCTGTTCAAGCTGGAGTGGAGTGGGGATGCTATGATTGCGCTCTCCTCCAAGACGTATTACTGTTACAGAGGAGATGGAGGAGAGGAAAATAAGTTTAGTTGTAAAGGCGTCAACCAACGTGACCCTGCCATCGACAAAGCTCTGTACCTGGGCGTGTTGCAAAGCCAGGCCAGTGCGAGTGGCACTAACCGAGGATTCCGGGTCGTCGACCACCAGATGCGCACCTATATCCAGCAACGAGACGCCTTTACTTTCTTTTATCCCAAACGAAAAGTGTTGGCCGACGGTGTGAGCACTACTTACTTGGACTTGTAAAAAAAACAATGTCGAACTATAACTGTTTTTACACGAGTTATAAAACTGTAAAAGTCAGGATGGCCGAGTGGTCTAAGGCGCCGGTATTAAGTGCTGGTCGGCGATTGCTGTCGTAGGTTCGAATCCTACTCCTGACAGAACTTTTTTTGTACCTTAACCATACCACTACTATTCTATGTGTACATACCCCTACTATTTGTACCCTGTATTTGTACCTATTCAGTAACCCATTCTTGTTGACTTAAATAAAAAGAGAAAGTCAAATCATTTTTTTGTGTTTTTTCATCTTTTATTCAACAGAACGTCAGAACAACAACGTCATAACAAGAACACGTGATAATAATAAACAAGTGGCCTGCGCGCGCAGTACATTTTTAAGTTAACCAGAGAAATGGAGCATGCACATTAAAACGAGAGGCCGTCCAGTCATAGACAAGGACATCACGGTCTTCGGCTTGACAATAATCATCAAACATATGTACAATGGTGGGCATAGAATGTCCTCTACTCCGATGAGTGAGATAAAACACACAGTACTGTCCGCACACACTACTCAAGGGTCCTTATAATCTTTGAGTATTCCAACGCCACTCTGTAGTAGAGACGTCCATGAATTTCACCAAATCGGCATGTAGGGGTGCAAGTCCGTAGGAATCAAAGTATTCGCCTTGGCCTAGGGTGTCCACGTACACTGCTATCCAATGTTCACCGGGTGGACTCCTCGTGTCTGTATTCAGGATGTAGGCTGCTGGGGTGGTGGAGTGGGTGGGAAACACATTGCGTGGAAACACACCTCGAAAGGGGATCTTCGGATCTCGCTTGGAGTATGCTCATCAGCTGCTCTGTATCCATGACTCTTAGCTGGCGTAGTCACACAGCACGTTTCTTTGCTGATCCACGCTGATGACGTTATCAAACTCGGCGTAGCAAATCACGTTAATGGTGTTGGCTAGAGGGGTGGCGAAACGCAGTTCCAACCGTAGGTTTCCTTTCTTGAGCAAAGCCAGTTGATGATCGTGTTCCAAGGTGGGGGTGAGGTCAAAGGCGAACAATGTGTACCCGTGGCTAAAGTCTTCTCGATTGATGGTATTGCCTTCGTCCTGGTTGTTTTGTCCTGTGGCTGTAAACAGGTTCAGGTAGGTCCGCACATAGTTTCCGCTAGTAAAGTCCGGTTGTAATGGACGGGCTGGAATTTGATGGCCGGCCACGTGCAGTGCCACAAAGTTAATGTTGAAATGTTGAAATTTGAACGGATTCTCAGCCCAATTTCCATTGAATGCGGTGTTGGTCACACACGCCAGGGTAAGACGTTTAGGCAGATCCCCTAGAAATAAATTTTCACGATTGGCCATCATCGTACCTGTTGGCACAGAGAACACCTTGGTCTGTACGCGTCGGATGGGGTACAGGGCTGGTTTTTTCGATAAGGCTTCCATGTGACTCAGCAACACGCCCTGTTGCAAATCTACCGTACGGACAAACAGGGCTGCATCTTCAATGACGATCTTGTAATGGATATCCCCCGCTCCACCGGCCATTAAGGCGAACGTGGGTAAGGACCGGATCAACTTGATCTTGATGGATACACCGTTCATCATGTAGCGGTCTTGCATGAACAGATCGGCGTGCAGTCGTCCCATCATATCGATGGACTTGCTTTCGGCTGTCATTCTTTTGCGTGTGACGAACCCAGCATTGCCACCGGTTATGTTGTCCAGGTATCCGGGTCTATCCCTGAAGTACAGCTCAGCTTGTAAGTGTGATTCTTTGGCATCACTACCGTACGACAACAGCGTTTCCATGTAGGCTCGGTACGGGTACGTATTGGTGGACGTACTGATGAGTTTATCGTTCAGACCTATATCCACCTGTTGGAACAAGGAGTGCAGCCAAAGATTCACCGGGCCTACTGCCGCATCGGCCGCTATGTCCGTCCCGTCCATGTCCGTTATTTTGGCTTTCACGTACAAGTAGGTGTGGGCTAAATCCAGGTAGGCCGTATCTTTGTTTTCAATGGTAAATTCCACGGGACCCGTCCCCGGCAGGCTAGCCAGGGGTCGATGTTCTACCCAACGTCCTTCGGCTACACTGGTTTGGGTGGGTGGAATAGTCCACAAATCCAATTCACTGTTGGTAGACGGACACGACTCGGAGTGAATGAATGCCATTATGCGAAGATGTCTCTCCTACTACTACTACTTCTCTTCTTCCTCGTCCTGGGCTTAGTCCTCCTCCTCTGGGGTGTGCGTCGTCGGTGTGTTGGACGTTGAATGAATCTGGGGTGTGTCGGTCTTTGTCTTTTAAGGGCTTTGGCGATCAAGACGCCGCCCGCTTCTTTAGCCCGTCGTTTCAAGGCTTGTCGGGGTGCTGTGCCTCCCATCACATCACCCGCCACGCGCAATCCACTGCGTACCGCTTGTTTTCCCACCGCTTTCACACCCCGTGTCACCAAGGGTAAAAACGTTTTCACAATGCTGCCCAGTATGTTCCCCAATCCGTGACCTCGTTGCATGCGTGCACCGCTAAACATGGGCAAGCTTCCGCCCGTTTGTTTCTTGTAGTAGTCGGCATAGCTGGGCGTATGGCACTGGTAAGGCACGTACATTATACGAAGTGAGGAGAGCGGGCTTGTCGGAAAGCAAGTGTCAGCACCACTTTTCCTCGTTCGAATGGGATCGGACGTCCCGTGTCATCTCTTATATCCACCGTGATCGTGTTGATATCGGTATGTCGTACGGGCAGGTACATGATATGGTTGAAACTCTCGGTGGCTTGATCGCCATACGTCTTGCTAATGGGCACCACCCGTAACAGAGGTGTGTTCACATCACCCACAATATGGCTGTCCACGGCGTCCGAGTAGACGTACAGTGCGTACATACCTACTTTCATATCCATCAACTGGGTACCGTATTCAATGGTGTCACCCTTGTAGACGCTGTGACGCATCCTTAACATTTGCTGTAGTGTAGGACTGAGTTTCACATTCACGTTATCGGTCAGTATGATAGAGCTCTTTTCGTTGTGTACGTTGACATCGAAGAACACGTTTCTCTTGAAGCGCAAGGCTATCAGGTGTGTTGCACTACTCGTGCTCTCCTTTAGGGCCTTGTACTCCAACAAGGCATTCAGACCCTGTATGAACTTCTGCGGCGTATCGTATTGGCCTTGGGGGAGAGTCATTTTGTACATTTTATCTTCGTAGGTCACTTCGTACCATACTTCTCGGTCTTGTACGTTGTACCATGAGTAAGGGTATTGAATATCCACCAGTCCACATTCCCATCGTCCCGGTAAATGTAACGGTTGGGGTAATTGAGTGACATACTGGGTCAAGGTGTTGTCAGGAAACACGTCGAGTGAACTATTACTGGGCAACGTCAGGTAAAACATGACGACGACGACTGAGTTGTTCTGGCTTCTGCACCGGGTTTTTATAGGAGTTAGGGTGCCTCCTTAGTAGGATTCCCAGCCCTTGGGCGCCTTACCTCGGCGTCGTGATCGTCGTGGCTGTGGTGTTGTCGGTATAGAGGAGGCATAGGGGTGAAAAGAACGATCCCGCCGTGAGGGTGTTTTGGGTGGCGTCTGCGGTTGCCATTCACGTTCCCAGGTATGGGGGCGACGTCGAGAGGGGGCTTGCATCCACTTCCAGCGTTCACGATTTCCTACCAATTCTTGAGGGGTGTGTGTGTCTTTTAACGCCTGAGCAAAGGCTTCCCAGCCCGGTGGATTAGAGTGTTTGCGAGAACGGACCATATCGTTGATTAAATCGGTCATATGAGACCCCGGCACCACTTGGTTTCGAATCAGTAGTTTTCCTTCAGCATTCCAACCCATATCGGCATTCTGTTTCACCCGGTCCAACAATAAACGCGCCTTGGTCTTGAAGGCTTTAGGCACACTGGCCAACACTTCCTGTTCCAGCTCAGGTGAGGCCGAAGGTGTCGGTGGTGATGGTGGTGGGAGTGTGGTGGTGGTGGTGGTGGTGGTGGATAGTGGTGGTGGGGTACTACTACTCCCTCCTCTATATTGATCCATAAACGTCTGGTACCGGTTCAGCGTATGATGGTAGAGTTGAATTTTCTCGTGATCGGGGAGTCGACGTTGCAGTATACTATTCATCTCTTCATCCAGAGACTGGAGTTGTTGCACTGTGGCCGGTACGGGATAGGGGGATTGCAAACTCTGTAACAGTCGAGGTTCGACCAGCATCATTTTTTTCGTATGTTCCATGTTTTAGCGTCCCAAGATGGAGCCTAATAACGGTCCCAGTACAGTAGCGGCTAAGGGGGCGAGGAGTGCGCCGAGAAATCCACCTCGCTGTAACACCTGTTTCTTTTTCTTGACACTGCCCGTCTTCTTGACCAACGTTCGGAGACCCGCCTTGTGCCGTTGCAATTTCCCCTTCTGCAGAGGACTGAGTGGAATATTGCCTTTTAACACATTATGGGCTACTTCACACAAACACCGTACCAAGTCCGCATCCGCGCCGCGCACCAGGGCCCGGCCCACCTCCGGTGGCGCGCTGCGTAATACGCGCAGGGCCGGCGCGTGCTTGCGTATCCGTGCAGACATGATGAGGAATGACGACTAGAGTGCCTTGTCTTCTTCTTTTATCTTTTTCTTTTCTTATTTGGGTGTGTACACCGTCTGCACCTCGCCGGGAAAAATGTGGGTACGCAATCGCAGGGGTGAGGGTGTGTCTTGTTTCAAGTCAATGAGTAGATACCCGTGAGCAGGTTGGGTCGCATCTTCAAAGGCTTCTCGTACAAAGGCCGTGTTTTTAGGGTACATCTGTTGGGCCAGGTGGGTAATTTGTGACGCGTCTCTGGGGTGTTTGAATAACACCACATAATGAGCATTCAAACTAATGTTCCTGTGCTCTTTGTTCTTACTGAAGAGATTCTGTACGATGTAGATGATGCTCAACCGACGGTGATGGCTGCCTTTGGTAAAGAGACGGGTGATTCGACTGTCTGTTTCCGTCATGAGATCGTCCACCACCACCAAGGTGTCTTGGGATGTATCCTCAGGAGGTAAGCCTTCCACTAAGGTGAGTCCCGGGACACGGGCCAGTGCCTCGTACGCGGGTTGCCAAGCGCCATAACACCACAGGATGCGCGCTAGAGGCGGTGAAATGAGGGCTGACCCGTGTTGGATCAGACGTTGAACGAAGTGTGTTTTTCCCGACCCTGTCGGTCCAGCGATGAGACACGTGAAAGGATGCTGCCATCGCGGGTCCATAGTTTTTTTTATTTTTTTATTTGGTGATTTGCGCTCGACGGTTAGAAGCCCACCACCGTTGTCGTGGATCCCACCGGGGATCGTAGTCCAATGGATACCGTTGTGGTGGTAAACGTGGTGATTCACAGGGATCCACTGCAAATATGTTTAGCAGCGTGTTGGTGGTACTAGGTGTGGATGGTGATGGAGTGGAAGGATCGTCGCCGCTTCTCAGGGATGACGTAGGATGACGTGGAGTTGGAGTACGGGGGGTGGTCGTGGATAGGTCGATGTAGCGGGCAAAGGGTAACGTGGTGGTGGCTGGAGTAGACGGTGTAGACGACGGTGTGGTCTGGGTTGATACGTGGCGGACCCTTGACGTCTTGGCTGGCGTAGGCAGCGTCGTCGTGGTCGTCGTGGTGGATGATGTGGAACGCAGGGTGTTCAAACAGGATATCACGGTCGTCAAATCGTAGAACACGCCTGTAAATAACGTACCCACAAGCACTACTACACACACTATAGTACTCACTTGTGCTTTTCGAGTTCGTAATAGTAAGGGTAGACGTGTACTATCCATGGTACAATCCTGTACTAAAGGTGGGTGATGATGGGGGTTAGAATTTATAGACGTTTCATGTCACGGCCGGACACCCAGGAATTAAACGAACGAGGCCATCCTTGCCATTTGACGAGATGATAGGGGATGCCACGGCGACGTTCTGTTTTCAAAATCTTTTCCACCGTGTAGTAGTCTTTCTGTGTTTTCACTATGGGTTGTAATTCTGCCTCGTAAAACGTGCCTTGCAGTCTCTCTCGTTGTAGATCTTCCAGTTGATAGACGTGTGGCTGTCGAGGTTTATGACGAACGATGACAAAGTGCTCGTCACTCCAGTTGGGCAAGTAACTTTTCTCAAATTGACCTTTCACTTTACTGATCCGTACCACATCTCCACGTTTGTAACGGGGTGCCGTGAGTGGTTGTGAACTGGATGAGTACAGCGTAGCACGCACTTGATGTTCGTTGCGTTCTGTCACATCACGGGGAGCTCGCTGGATACTGCGATGATAGGCGCGATTATACCCTTGCACCAGTTGAGGTAATACATCGATGTAGCGTCGAGTGTTTTGGGCAGTAAAATACTTGTACATTCGGCCTTTGAAGGTACGATTGAAGCGTTCCACCACAGAAGCTTTCGTCTCGTTGTACGTATGAAAGAAAAATACCTTCTGTTTCTTAAGAAAGGCTTGAAAGGATCGGTTGAGAAATTCTGTGCCTTCATCTGTTTGTAAATAAAGAGGTTTGCGTCCCGTCTTGAAAATCTGCTGGAAGGCTCGTATTAGATTCTCTCCTGTTTTGGTGCGAATGGGTAGTACCCAGGCATACTTGGATAAAATATCGATACAGGTCAATATATACCGATGTCCATCATTGTGAGGTGCAAAGCGACTCATGCCCACTAAATCCGCCTGCCATTGCGCGTCTATACCGCCGACGATCACGCGGTTACGGCGAAAATGGCGTCGGGCTGCTCGGTGTAAACTATAGGTGTCTTGGGTTTTTAACCGGTCTCGAACTTGAGTTCGACTGATGCCTTGAGAATGGGCAGCTCGAGAGAGCGCTCCCACAGCGCTATACGCGGCTGGACTCGTTGGGCTGTAATACAAATCGCTTAACACCTCGTTAATCACTGTAGACTCCTTTTTCTCCTTTTTTCCCTGTCGGTCCCGCTGCTTCATCACGGACTTTTTCTTCTTCATCGTTTTGGGTCGTCCCCGTCATGTGTGTGTGGGTCGCTTCATCAGGTGACACTGTCATTCTAGCCTCTGTGCATTCTATACATATAGTATTTTCCCCATCATCAGATTTTTTTTCATCAGGTTCATCTAGCGCGTGTTCGATAGCACGAGCCCATGCCAATTGGTGGGGTGATCGGTCGTCGGGTGTAAACAACTGGTCCACAATAGGTACTACTTTCTCCAAGGCTGACCACAGAGAGGGAGTTAGGAGGAAACTTCGCGCAGGCTCTTGGTAGCGGCCCACACGTGGGAAGAGGACAGTATGGTATACGTAGATGGCATTGTCCAGGTGGATAAGGTGTCCGTCTAACTCACCGTTCAACACCCGTTTAAATTTAGTCCAGCCATCACGCTGTAGTGTCACCCTATTCGATAGAGTCTCAGCGTGCTCAAAGCAAATAGCTCCACAATCTTCGACCAGGGTGACTTTAGCTTCATACACGTATAACCCCACATTGGGTGTAAGAGGCAGGATGGCTTGTAGTGACATGCTTGCTCTAAATGTCGAACGGAGAATGACACACACTCTGTCTCAGCCCTCGTATTTATAGGGTCAGGTACTATACTGTCACTCTAGCCTCTGTGCATTCTATAGATATAGTATTTTCCCCATCATCAGATTTTTTTTCATCAGGTTCACTCAGCGCGTCTTTCCATAGCACGAACGCACGCTAATTGGTCGGGTGATCGGTCGTCCGGTGTAAATAACTGGTCCACAATAGGCACTATTTTCTCCAAGGCTGACCACGCAGAGGGAGTTAGCAGGATACTTCGCGTAGGCTCTTGGTAGCGGCCCAGGCGTATGTGGACGGGAGGTACGGAATATACGTAGATGGCATTGTCCAGGTGGATGAGGTCTCCGTCCAACTCACAGCTCAACACCCGTTTAAATTTAGTCCAGCCATCACGCTGTAGCGTCACCGTATTCGATAGCATCTCAGCGGGCGTCCAGTAAATAGCTTCATCGTCTTTCACGAGGATGACTTTATCTTGATAGATGTATAACCTCACACTGGGTGTAAGAGGCAGGATGGCTCGTAGGTAGGTTGACATGCTTGCTGTAAATGTCGAACGGAGAATGACACACACTCTGTCTCATCCCCTGTATTTATAGGGTCAGGTACTATTCTGTGAGAGGCTGGGGTGGAGAGAGTACTTTATCGACCACGGGAGCTACTTGTTGTAAAGCCGTCCAGAGATCGGGGTCCAGCGTAAATCCCCCGCGCTTGAGACATAGAAGTCGCGCAAAATACGGGCCGCGGAAAATGTAGACGTCCTGACACAGGTGAATACTATCGCCATCGAGATCGCCGCATAACACACGTTTCAAGGTAGTCCAGCCTTCCGGGGTTAAAGACACACGGGCCGGTTCCGATGTGCACCAACACCGGCTATCATCATCAAACAACTCCACGCGTTCAGGATATAATAATAGCGTACAATCCGGGGTAAGTGTACGCGTAGCCAGTGAATTCGCTTCAGGGTAGAGTAGATCATGAACTTCGGTGATTATAGCTTTCAGCGCCTGCCATAATGCCGGCCGCAGTAGAATAGCGGCACCTCCACACTGCTCTAGCCGCGGAAAAAAAGAATCCTCTCTTCCACTCCGCAGGTAGACACCCAGTCCTACATGCATAAAATCCACTTCGGGTTCTTTTCCCTGTAACAAGCGTGTTAATAGCGCCCAGCCTGGTAAACTTAAACATAATTTCACTTCTGTAGGATGCTCTTTGATAAGCTGCACTTCATGATCATACACAATGAGAATCACATCAGACGTCAATTGAAAGAAAGCGAGTTCCTTTCCCCGCGCTGCCATAATGATGAATGACAAAAAATACGGGCCAGACAAAATATATATCGATTCTTGCTAATGGGAATAAAAAAATTGTAAATAAAAAAAATACCCTGTTCTAGAAAAAATAATTAAAATTGACAATGCAATTTTTGTAGGCGGACCCAGAGTGCATAAATTGATATTCTTGAATAATTAACATGATAAAAATAAAATAATATCATTGGTGGCATAGTATATCAAGTCCTCATAATTACCAGAACAATCCATAGTGCTCTGAAATAGCAAAACCAAATACTTGCAAAGCCATACTATATAATGTAATAAATGCTAGACGTACGTGAAGGTATTTTTTCAATGCTAAACTGTGTGCCCCTATCCTTTTGAGACAGCTTATAAATTTAAGAAACGTTAATTCAATGAAACAATTAATCAAATAGGTAGCCAACATCCTCTTCTTGCTTCTACTTCAATAAAACAATGTAATTCATGCGACAAACACATTTAATAATTACCAAATAGCATGAATTGGAACAAAACGGGGTTCAATTTTAGGTGCAATAAGAAAGGGGGACGCAACTCTGTTTTGACACCAAAATTTCAATCGAAGCGGCGCCCGTTGTGTTTCTTACGGTGAAATGAAGGGTCTGTTTTTATAATTTTCTACAGTTCTCTTTCGATAAACGCACTGGAATTTTCACCGAGCTAGTATAAGGTTGTAAGTGATAATCTTCATGTATTTTTAGCCAGGAAAATCAATTTATTTGCAGTGTAGCGGATTTTTCCTACTATCGGACTTCCCCATTAGGCGTGTAAAATTGGCTAAAAATCATACAATAACAATATAGTCGAGCGCTAGGCGGCTAATTTTTTTACATACTATACCATAACTTGTCTGAGTTCAATTGGAAATAATATATAAATGCACTGACATTTTATTGTCAAAACACAGTCGTTTATAAATCGAAAAGAAACACACGCCGATTGTTCAAGGCATCCAGAATCTTCACGATTTCGCCGAGGTCCGCGCGATGTCTATATATATCGCGGCCAGATTTCATAGGCCCATTCCAAACCTTTTTACAGATACCAACAACAGCCAACAACCATGTCCAAACCAGCAAAGCTATCAACCACCACCACCAAGCCCATAGGGAAGAAGCCAGTAGTACTATCGAGAAGGAAGAAGCGAGTTATGAAGCGTGTGATACGAGAGTTCTGGGCGCAAGAGTTCCAGGGCTGGGAAGCCATGCTAACGGAGACCCCAAGACCAGGGCCAGGGACAGCCAATAATGTGCGGACGTTATTAGACGCAGTAAACACGACGATCCACGAGGAGGGGTGGTTCCACCTACTACAGCGGGTGATGAACCAAGAAGCCACCCCTCCTCCGGCGACAACAACAACAGTGCTGCAGCCATTCACGTTTGAAAACGTGAATGGCGAAGAGGTCATCTTACTTAACCCCTCTCCACCACCAACAACAGCGCCCCGGGAGGAGGAGGAAGAGCATTTACCACCATCGCCCTTTCCCCTGGAACCCCTGTCCTCCTCCCTGGAGGAAGACAATGACGACACCCCGCTCATAATATGGGAACAACCACCTCCCACCGCCGCCGCTGCGATATTTCTTAACGGACATTCCCTCACCCCGGACAGAGAAGAACAAGATCCGTACCGGTATTTCTCCGTGGGTGAGATGGGGGAGTAAGCCACTCCCCACCCTGAAGAAAACAGGGAGAAAAAATTGATCCAAACGTTCTTTTCAGAACGACCAATCCTTCGAAAGAGAAGGCTTCTAACTGGCACATCAATTTCAAAGCATACACCCCCATCCCTATATTTTTTATTTTTTATTAGCAATGCATCACCAAAAAAAAACAACCCCTGCCCGATATCAAAGAGTCCTTGTGAGGACTGATCTCTCTATTATAAACACAGAATTTTTTCTCTCTCCCCATTAATTAATAATACGTCCGAACGATAACGGACTAAAATTTTATTTTTTTATTTTAATATATTACAACCCGAATAATAACGGGTTGAAATTTATTTTGATAGAGAAGTTATGCCCGAATGATAAAGGGGGCTGACAATTTATAGCACAGGGATATGTGGGAATCTGTTTTTAATTTTTAGGGTGGTTATAAAAATAACCAGATATGTAATAAGCCATTACATTGTTGACAGGGCTTGACGCCTTCTTCTATCAGCACAGACAAGGCATGTCAAGGGAAGTAATTCACACATTCGGGGTTTGTTGGCTTGTGCGCACGATGGAATCTGGGCGTAACGATGGATACACGTTTCACATAAAGCCTGGTGCCCACACGGAAAGATGCCAAATTTTGCAAATTGGTTAGTGCATTCCACACAGGATAAATATAACGCGTGTTGACGTTCTGTGTTGGACCCCAGTGTTGTTGTTGCTATCGACCAAACGTAGTGTATTTCGTCTTCATTTTGGCTTATTTTCTTGTCTCTCACTCTGTTTGTTCTCACGTCCTTCGGATTTTTTCTCACATGTTGCCGATGTCGAGTGGTTCTCACGTCTTTCCGCTTTTTTCTGTAGTCGGCCGTGTTTCTTCTGGAATCTTTCCTGCTCTTTTGGGATACTGTCGTGGTTAAGTCTTCCCTGTTCTCCACTTGCTCATCTTCGTCTGAGGTGTCTGTTGTCTGGCTTCTGCTTTCTTGTGCTGCCATTTCTCCATCGGCTTTTTCTTTAGCTTGTGGTGTCAACAGACTGTCTAACAGGCAATCTATGTTGTCAAAACATTGGTATTCATCTGGAGTAACATCCGGTGTGGCTTCTAGGGCGAAGAAGTTACTCAGCTGCGATGTTTCTGGGGGGGTTTAGACAATCACAATGGGCTGTAGTTGGTACAGGATAGTTCCGGGATGGAGATGGTGGAAACAAATCTGTCATTATAGCATCCAACCAGGGTTGGTCATGTACCAAATTAATGACGTCGCCGAGCAGTTGTACTTCATCATTTGGGGTGAAGTCTGATTTCTCAATATCCATGATTTCAACCAGAATATGATTGAGCACTCAGGTTAATTGTGAATGCCTGAAAAAAAACTGCACGCTATTTATAATGTAAAAGCGCGGACCGTAGCGACAACACTCTGTCGTCTGCTACACTGACGCTGCGAAAATCTGTGTGTGTGTGTTTCTTTCTCAATTATAAATGGCTGTCATTTTGACAATAAATCAGGGCCCGTATACATTTTATTTCCAATTAAACTCAGCCAATTCATAGTGTAATATTTTAAAAAATTTAGCAGCCTACCGCTAGACTATGTCGTTATTTTTAAGAATTTTATCCATTTTAAACCCATAAGATTATGGTACGCAAGTGTGAAAAACACCGTACACTGGGAAATAAATCGGTTTTCCTGGCTAAAAATACATCCACACTACAGCTTACAATCTTTTAATATTACCCTGAAAATTCCAGCGAGTTTATCGAAATAAATCTTTGGAAAAAATAAAACTTTGGAAAAAAATAAAACACACCATTTTTTTTAGCAGATACTATAATCTTGCACTGACTCACACCGGCCGCCATTTTGAACCCAGCACCCACCATCCACACACGCCGCCATTTTGAACCCAGCACCCACCATCCACATACATGCCGCCATTTTGAACCCAGCACCCACCACCCACAAGCCGTCTAGACTATAAATAACGTGTAGTCTGTTGTCATTTATTCACAAATTCAATCATGGCTACAAGAAGACGACCACTGTTCACCCACCACCCCCCTAGAGATCCTAGAAATGCTGCGGCAACAGAACACAGAGAGATGCTTAGCATTGAAGATAATGGTGGAATAACCATAGTTACAAGCTTTCAGCAGGAAATTGAACACGAAGCCATGATCAGACAAAGTACAGGAGAATTGGAACAACTCCGGCGGGAAGTAATAGCAGAAGCAGATGGACGGTTGCAAAGACTAAGTCAACAACAAGACGAAGAAATTAGCAGAATAGTGACCATAGAACAACAAAGCGACGGCGATATAACTGATGGAGAAAACGAACAAGACCTTGCATGGTTAAATAGCACACCACCGTCAACAACAACAACGACGTTGCCTGCCGAAACTCCCAGTATAACGACTTCGGCTGAAGACCGTGCATGGTTAAATAGCCATAGACTTGCAACAACGTCGCCTGGCGAAACTCCCAATATAACGGCTGCAGAAACACCACCACAACGATGCCAACACGAAGCCGAGGTATCCCGCCTCAACGAAGTGATTAACACCATGCGGGAAGCCATGAATGGAATGGAGACGACAATGAATGGAATAGAGGTGGAGATTTCCAGACAGAACAAACAACGCCATAAAGAAGAAAAAAAATCACAATGTAGTGTCTGTACAGATGAAGAGAGCCAGTACGCTGTATTACCATGTGGCCATTTATGCATCTGTAAAGATTGTTGGGTGACGCTGACGTGTGTAGGAGACATGTGCCACTGCCACGACGCAGGCGAACAACATTTAAAAATCAAGTGCCCAATCTGCAGGAAGCATGTGGGTGGAGTAAAAAGAATCTACCGCGCATAAGTGTCGTAACACTTTCAAAGGCCCTTTTCAGGGCCAACCATCTTTCTGGAAGAGGAAACTTCTATCAAAAGCACAAAAAAATTAACACCAGCCCCCATCATCCTTTCCCCAAAGAATTTTTTTTTTTTTTCATTTTTTTAATTTTTTTGAAATTATTGAAAAAAATTATACCCTTCGGCCACCGCGCATGCGCACAATCACCCTAATTCAACCCCACACCCAGTCTATCAGATGCTCCTTCACCTAACCTTCAATTTGATACCTCACTCGACCCACTTCCCGCCCCCCAAAAAAAAAATAATTTTAGCTCCTTATTTCATCTTCACAAGTCCAGGTCAACGAAATTTCATAACCTTTTTGGAGCTAGGGGAGCCCCTAATGGTCCAATGGGGTCGAGTGAGGTATCAATGTGAAGCATTTCACGTCAGCTTCAATATGATACCTCACTCGACCCACTACCTCCAAAAAGGCAAAAATGCGCATTTTTTTTATTTTTTACCTTTTTGGAGCTAGGGGAGCCCCTAATGGTTCAATGGGGTCGAGTGAGGTATCAATGTGAAGCATTTCACGTCAGCTTCAATTTGATACCTCACTCGACCCACTACCTCCAAAAAGGCAAAAATGCGCATGCGCATTTTTTTATTTTTTACCTTTTTGGAGCTAGGGGAGCCCCTAATGGTCCAATGGGGTCGAGTGAGGTATCAATGTGAAGCATTTCACGTCAGCTTCAATTTGATACCTCACTCGACCCACTACCTCCAAAAAAAAATAAATGCGCATGCGCATTTTTTTATTTTTTTTTTTTTTTTTTTTTGGAGGTAGTGGGTCGAGTGAGGTATCAAATTGAAGCTGACGTGAAATGTTTCACATTGATACCCCACTCGACCCCATTGGACCATTAGGGGCATGCGCATTTTTTTATTTTTTTTATTTTTTTTTTTGGAGGTAGTGAAGCATTTCACGTCAGCTTCAATTTGATACCTCACTCGACCCACTACCTCCAAAAAGGCAAAAATGCGCATTTTTTTATTTTTTACCTTTTTGGAGCTAGGGGAGCCCCTAATGGTTCAATGGGGTCGAGTGAGGTATCAATGTGAAGCATTTCACGTCAGCTTCAATTTGATACCTCACTCGACCCACTACCTCCAAAAAGGCAAAAATGCGCATGCGCATTTTTTTATTTTTTACCTTTTTGGAGCTAGGGGAGCCCCTAATGGTCCAATGGGGTCGAGTGAGGTATCAATGTGAAGCATTTCACGTCAGCTTCAATTTGATACCTCACTCGACCCACTACCTCCAAAAAAAAATAAATGCGCATGCGCATTTTTTTATTTTTTTTATTTTTTTTTTTTTGGACGTAGTGGGTCGAGTGAGGTATCAAATTGAAGCTGACGTGAAATGTTTCACATTGATACCTCACTCGACCCTATTGGACCATTAGGGACTCCCCTAGCTCCAAAAAGGTAAAAAATAAAAAAATGCGCATGCGCATTTTTGCCTTTTTGGAACTAGGGGAGCCCCTAATGGTCCAATGGGGTCGAGTGAGGTATCAAATTGAAGCTTACGTGAAGGGGCATCTGATGGACTGGATGTGAGGTTGAATTAGGGTGATTCTGCGCATACGCGGTGGCCAAAGGGTATGAAAATAGCCTTTTTGGAGCTAGGAGAGCCCCTAGTGGACCGATAGGGTCGAGTGAGGTATCAAATTGAAGCATTCATGAAGGGGCATCTAATGGACTGGGTGTGGGGTTGAAATAATCCTTTTTTTTCAATAATTTTTATTTTTTTCAATAATTTCAAAAAAATTTAAAAAAAAGAATGAACACTAAGCATTTTTTTAATTTTCTACTATTTTTATTAACACAAATAGAATGAACGTATTCACAAGGGTATTGAATTTTAATACAATTATATCTGAGTATTGAATTTTTAATACAATTAACAGTAAAAAAAACTCTGAATTTTTTAATACAATTATACGCTCTCAAGCCACTTCAATGAATGTGTATGGTAAATGTTTTTCAACACTTTTTCTGATTGTTCAATAGTTCGCCAACAAGACTTGTTTGAATTCATCATCATCTTTTCGGCCCTGGTGCACGTAAATGTAGGTAATAATCTCTTCACGTGGAATTTTGGGAGGGCAGGCCGCTTCCACTCTCAGGGCAATTTGCGTCTCCGTCACGGTCTGTAGTGCTTCAGTGATCAGTGCGTATGAGGGTACACTAGTGTCCTCGGGAATTTGAGGTCTGATGAGATCCAGGACTGTGTCGATGTACTTCTGATAAATATAGTGAGTCACCTGGTAGGTCAGAGCTTGACGAATTGCACTTGCGAGACTCTGCAACTTCCGCCACGCCGTTAATTTCAAAGTGACACCCTGAGGACAAGCAACAAGCTCTTGCGTATCTAACCGCCTTCGCCATTTACGGATATGCACGAGAAGCTGATCGTTGAAATAAGCACAGCTCACAAAGATGTCGTCACCCACATGAAATTTCGCTTCGTCACTCCCCTGGTCACGAATAACCGCATAGATGGCGTAATCAAGGGTCTCCAGTTTTTGCCAGGAAGCGTAGGTCAAGGCAATATGCTTACCGGGTCTGTCGTTAAAGCCCGCTGCATTAAAATGCACTTCTTCGTCTTTCACACTCACTGTTAAATAGGGTGAGAGCTCCCAAATGTCGGTGTGAGCTGCCTGGTAGGCTTGCTGGATGAGGTTATTGATCTCCTGGACAGACATAGGAAGTTCTACCTCTTGTTTCACTTGCTGGGATACTACTGGCTCCTCAACCACTACTGACTCAGGTATTTCTAACGGTGTTAGTCGAGGGCGTTTGGGTCGTCCAGCGCGTTTAGCAGGTGTACTCTCTGGGCTAGTGTGCGTACGTTTGCTAGCTGTACGCTCTTCGGTGGTATCCATCACTAAGATATCATCATCTACAAGGGGAATTTCAAGTAGATCTGCTAGTTCGTCATTTCTCGTGATCTTCAACCCCTCCACGAAGGCTGGAAATGCATTGGGGCCACGGCGCAGTAGACCGTCGATGAGAGCTCTGTTTTGTCGTGAAGGGGTATTCTGCGCCATGATATCTTCGACACCCTCTTTCAGGAGTATGTTTTCCTGCATAAGGAAATCACATAGTTCAGCCACATGCTCCATCTCATCAACGAGGCGAGGACGGTTCTTTTGAAGCGTGACTAGGTCGGCTGAATTCATCATGACTATGGGCTCAGACTGGTGAGTAACTGCTACGGTGTAAAAGTCTGGTGAATTTGCACTGGTAAAAGTGAAAAAAGTAAAAGGTTCACAGCTCATACAAAACAGGCAAGCAGGCTGGATGAGTGGCTAGAGGTGAAGCAAGCAGGCAGGCAGGCAGGCAGGTAGACAGGCTGGGAGGCTGGTCAGGTCAGGTAAGTCACAGTGCTCCGCAAAAGTAGTGCAATGAATACACCCCTACCCTAAAAATCGACTCCTTTTATACGTTTTTCTACAATCCGCCATCTTGAACCCAGCACCCACCATCCACACACACGCCGCCATCTTGTACCCAGCACCCACCATCCACACAGGCCGCCATTTTGAACCCAGCACCCACCATCCACACACACGCCGCCATTTTGTACCCAGCACCCACCATCCACACACACGCCGCCATTTTGAACCCAGCACCCACCATCCACACACGCCGCCATCTTGTACCCAGCACCCACCATCCACACAGGCCGCCATTTTGAACCCAGCACCCACCATCCACACACACACGCCGCCATTTTGAACCCAGCACCCACCATCCACACAGGCCGCCATTTTGAACCCAGCACCCACCATCCACACACACGCCGCCATTTTGAACCCAGCACCCACCATCCACACACACGCCGCCATTTTGAACCCAGCACCCACCATCCACACACACACACGCATGCGCACACAACCAATTGTGACGTCACCAAAGGTTCTGTGCATGCGCACTGACGCGCTAATTATCGAATTTACGCCTTGTATACTACTAACCAGATAGGTGTCACAATGCAACCAGAAAGGTATCACAATGCACCCCACACCCAGGTTTAATCGGTTCAGCGGGACATAGTTTCACCTAATTCCAGAGTAACGTACAACAGTTTTTGAGTGGTATTGCATTGTATAATGGAACAGCTGAACCACAAAAGGATGTTCAATTCAACAATAATGAAAGAGGTTTTAGCATAAAACTGAAAAGCATCACAATGCGCCCCAGTCTTACAATTTCGACATCGAAATTTCGATATGACAGTTTCGATGATTACAATTTCTACATCGTAAACTATCCCTTTCACGACTGTAATATTCCGGTGTTACCTGCATATCTCGCATAGTAGCATTTGCAGGATCCTGTGTTATATGTGACGGTTTTAATCAACTTCACCAAACATTATTGGAAAAAATGTAAAACAGAGTTAAACCACCAGGTCTCTCCCCTCCACTTAAATTTAGCGATACACATCGCATGCTGATAGCAAAATACGAGCGTAACGTGCAAGATCTATGGCATTACGTTTCGTAACATGTGTCTAATTGCATTTAATCCGTGGCTATGGTCCGTATAAACGCATGCACTTCAATGTCCTCATGTTGTTCGTATGAACAGTTTCAATCAAAGTGTGACTGAGATACATCATTCTCTAGATAGAGACTTTACAAGAAAAATCATATGGATTAAGAAAACTGATCAGATATACGGATTTGATTTTTTCCAACATCATGATGTCTTGCCGGCGTCAGGGAAAACCATTGGCCGCTTCTCTCGTGTAAGAAACTAGCCTATTTTTATGTATACTATGATTTATTCTTTTAATTTGTTGCATGAATTAGGTCTTTGGATTATGGTCTCGGAAATTATTTACTGGTCGATGGCTGACTATGGGATGTCGGAATAGAGGCTTGTATATTATTTACCTACATCTATAGGCCTACATGTAGTTTCGCTGAACAATATTATCAAAGTTACCAGCAATCGACTCGAAACTGTACAAATTGTGATCGTCAATCGTGTATGTGCCTTCGAGAATTATCGATTCGGGATCATTTATCTATCTTCAGGATATGCTCTGTCAGTTTGACCCATCAGCTGTGGCAGGCACAGACTTTGGATACGCATTACCTCTGAGTGGTGACGAGTCAGTTCTCGAACAAGCCGTCGCCTTAGTTGGACCAGTTGCAACCCTTATCGACGCCGCATTGCCCAGTTTTACATTTTACTCGTCCGGAGTTTACGACGCTCCAGACTGTAACTCCACACTTCTGGACCACGGGATGCTCATAGTGGGATACGGCACGGACCAATCATCGGGAAAAGACTACTGGATACTTAAAAATACGTAAGCTTCATCATGGTCGTAGTAAATATTTAGAATGCGCTGACAGCCACAATTAGTGCTTAACGCGACCCACAGTGAGTCCTGCTCACAATCCCTAGTACAACATTTTGCTACACTTTCTCCGAAACAACAACAAATTAATAGCAGATGTGTCGTAACGTTAGAGCGCATTATCTCAGGCTCATGTTTAGCCTGTGTGTATACCAATCCCATGGCCACTGGTAAAACCAAAATGGCGGACATGAAACACCTCGCCCAAAATTATTCAATTTCACAGCAGATAATGATCTCCTATGCGGTATGTTTTGTGTTCAAGAGAAATGTGCGCCCCCCCTCCCCCCACCAAAAAAAAAGAAATCGGACCGAATTATCTACCCAAAAGTGCAGTTTTATTTACTGATGGATCTGACGTCACTGCAACGGATCTGACGTCATCAGAGCGGCCATCTAAGATTTTGGAACATTTCCTAGAAAAACTTGACACCAGGATGCCCACAAAATGGCCCAGACGGATAGACTTTACTGGTATATTCAACGCAAAGTAAGATGACTTTCACCGGTTCGTGAACAGTCCAATGAATGAGTAAACCGTTCTATAGCTTTGCTTTTTGCTTTTCTCTATTTGAACGACGATGGACCCTTTCATAAGAAGATTTCATAAGAAGATTTCTTGATGGACTGATCGTCTACCTGTTGATTGATAGTCAAGCACAAGAGACGGATTGAAAACCCAGACTGTAACACACTACTGATCGCAGGTCTCTAATAAGCCATTCGGAATTGCTGTTTTTTATCTTCCGATTTCCATTTCTAGGTTTGGTTTGAACTGGGGTATGGCGGGTTACATGCTTATGGCCAGGAACAACGGTAACCAGTGTGGGGTGGCAACAGAAACCAGCTATCCACTCATATGACGAACGAAAAGGCCGACCAGAACCATGCGGGAGATCTTTTTCTCAGTAAACTAAATTCGCGCGCATTATAATCTTGTTATGAATATAGCAACATTTTCTCTTTTGTACAGTTTTAGATTTTGAATAGAATTCTAAATTAAAATTACAAGTTGTTTGGATTCAACTTCTCACCGAGCAAGGCAGAACGAGAAATACAACATTGAAAAATGTAAACGATCAGGAATAAATAGAATCACAGTGACTGAATTACCCTTACTTGTCATGCTGTTCACCGATCAGGTTTCTTCTCTCTTAGGCTGAGATTAACACTTAGCTTAAGAATGCTAGAGGGAAACGTCTTTCAAAGAAATGATTCGCTTTCAACGATGTCTTACGCTACGGCTCCCTATTATTAACCCTACGAGGACCTACACGTACCAAACTGTCTACTACATCCGCAGTAGTAGGTAGCCCGCATTTCAAGCAACGTTTTTCGGGCGCACGAAAGTGGCGCAGGTTATTTGCCTATGTGAAATGGCTAGAAATGGCAAATCGGGAACCCTCAAATTATGACAGAAGAGTTCCAATTTAGGGGGAGGTAACTCTTGGTTCCTTTTTTATCCGCCATAAATCCGGGCCACTATAGTTCCGGCAAAGGGCTCCTCGGCATGTATTCTTTCGCGGTTATGCGGTCTGGTGGTGATGCGGTCGCGGAAAAAAGCTTCCGCAGAGAAAAAGTAGTCCCCAGACTTCAAATACGCTGCATGGTCCGATTGGGTCGAGTGAGGTATCAAAGTGAAGCATTCGTGAAGGGGCATCCAGTCATGGGTGGGTGCATGTAAAATTAGGATTTTTTCCCGAAACTATGAAAAGCGGAATACGGACTTTAACCCTAAAATATGGGGAAACCCCTATCAACCCTAGACAAAAGGGCTAATATCGGTCCCGGGATTATCGGGACCTGCCTATCAAGTCAATGGGGTGGGTGCAGGTAAAATTAGGATTTTTTCCCGAAACTGTAAAAAGCGGAACACGGACTTTACCCCTAAAATAGTGGAAAACACCTATCAATCCAAGCCAAAAGGGCTAATATCGGTCCCCGGGCTTATCGGGGCCTGCCTATCAAGTCAATGGGGTGGGTGCATGTAAAATTAGAATTTTTCCCCGTAAATATAAAAAGCGTAACACGGACTTTACCCCTAAAATAGGGGAAAACCCCTATCAACTCTAGCCAAAAGGCCTAATATCGGTCCTGGGCTTATCGGGGCCTGCCTATCAAGTCAATGGGGTGGGTGCATGTAAAATTAGGATTTTTTCCCGTAAATATAAAAAGCGGAACACGGACTTTACCCCTAAAATAGGGGAAAACCCCTGTCAACTCTAGCCAAAAGGGCTGATATCGGTCCCCGGCCTTATCGGGGCCTGCCTATCAAGTCAATAGGGTGGATGCATCTAAAATTAGGATTTTTTTCCGAAACTATAAAAAGCGGAACTCGGACTTTACGCCTACAATAGGGGTCTGTATTATACAATATAAGGGAAAATGCCTGTATGGGGATGGTCATTTTTTTTTCGTGGGCTTTACTATGAGATGGGGGGTCTCGTTTTTCTCGTCTCACCAAGAAAAACACGATGGGAGGGGTCCTGGAGCGAAGCGGTGAAATGTTTGGAAAAAGTCACCGAGGTTTGTATATAGGCCTATAGGCTGGCTATGGGGGGTATAGGTCCAACCTAGAAAATCCACACACGTTCATTGTGATATGGGTTGTTTGGTCTTGTTTTTCACGTCTCTTCATTTAGAACACGATGGGAAGGGTTTCGAAGCGGAACGGTGAAATTTTTGGAAAAAGTTCACTGAGGCCAGGGTAAGCCCATAGGCCTATACTGCATGGTTATCGGGTATAGGTTCATACGGGGTGGGCGTTATGGGGTCTAGGTGAGCCCCTAATGATCCTATGTTGTCGTATGAGGTCTTATTTTGAAGCTCTCGTTGAGGAGCATCCGACTGGACTAATGGTTCGGCCGTTTGCAATAGTCTGCGCATGCGCAGTCTGGCCGTAGTATAGAAAGCTGGCATTTTGGGAGGTATGTGGGGGTGTGTTTGGGGTAGAGATGGACCGCTATGGGTTCGAATGGGTCGTGGAAGGTGTCAAAGTGAAGCTTGTGTGGGGTAGAGTCAAAATGGCGTGTTTTTAAATGCAAGTCGCGTCAATCTGCGCATGCGCAGTTGGTTGTAGTAAGTAAAGTGGCCATTTTGGGGCAGTGCAGGAAGGTATTTGGTGTCGAGATGAACCATCCTTGGTCCGATTGCGTCCTGGGAGGTGTGATTTTGTAGCTCTCGGGGTGTACAGCCCCATTTGAGGGATGTTTCCGTTATCTGTGACGGCATCGGTGACGTCATCAGTACGAGTAGTAGCGAAAGTGGGCATTTTAGGAAAGTGCAGGAAGGTATTTTGGGTAGAGAGGGACCATCCTTGGTCCGATTGTGTCGTGGGAGGTGTTATTTTGTAGCGCTCTGGGTGTACAGCCCCATTTGAGGGATGTTCCCGTTATCTGTGACGCCGTCGGTGACGTCATCAGTACGGGTAGTAGCGAACGTGGGCATTTTACGAAAGTGCAGGAAGGTATTTGGAGTAGAGATGGACCACCGTTGGTCCGATTGTGTCGTGGGAGGTGTCATCTTGTAGATTTCATGGTGTACCTCCCCATTTGAGGGATGTTTGCGTCATCTGTGACGCCACCAATCAATAATACCACCACACACACACACACACACACACACTACCACACACCGCCACCACACACCACCACCACCACCACACACCATCACCACCACACACAACCACGCCCGTCAACGCCCGGTGGTGGTGATAGCTCACTTGAATTCCGGAGTTCGGAGCTCTGCTTTATTATACAATCGGGTAGCGGTTGTCTTGAATAACAACAAGTTCAGCAATGTTCATACAGTTTATTATCCCCAATGTTACATCATACCCAGGCTGGGGGAGCCGCCCTGGGTAGGTTTAGTATGTTCGCAACAAAACAAATTGAAATATAAAACACCATGTGTTATTATTTAACGCACCGTCACATTAGGAACAAGTGTTGACGGAGTTCTATTCAATGATCAGCATGTAGACATATAGAGTATGTACGTATGTATGTTATGATATTCATCAGTGCATGGGTGAAGCATTCAGCCGATGGGGTGATCGGTCAGCTTGATAACGACATTGGTCATCCTCTCCACTGTCCACTTGGTGTAGGGGCGTTGTTGTTGGGCCCATTCCGAGGCATCCACGGTGTCCAGCTTCTCCAGCATCGTCTCTAGCGACGCCCGGTTAATGATGGTAAACGGTTGGTCAAATACCCGGAAGTTACTGCTCGGGTAAAAGTATCGGACTTGGCCTGTCTCCTTATGCTGCAGTACATAACCAAACGCCAGATTTAATCTGAAGGACGTAGCTTGGTCATTGAAGATGGCTTCCACGTAGCTGCATAGACAGGCGAGGTTGGTCAGTCGGAAATTGTAGATATCTTGAATAGGGAGATGACGGTGGAAACAGTGCCGTATCATGGGCCAATGTCGCCGATAGATGTCACTCACTGGATGGTCTTCGTATAACAGATCGCTAGGAACATTTATGGGTTCATCCGTGAAGTGTACTTTACTCTCCACGTCGTACAAAATCTGACCCAAGGTCTTGTCGTCGGAATTTGACTGTTGAATTAGGGCGACATCATCATCATCGGCCTTCGCGCGGTGGGTGGGAGTTCCCGCTGTTTCGATACTGTTGCCTACGGGCTCCTCTACCTGCAAACTTGGCTGCGGATCAGGGTGTTGTGTACGTTGGTGTCGCAGCAACAGACTGGACAGTTTGAAAAGTCGACCACATTCCTCGCATAGATGCTTGGGTGCCCCATGCACTGTCCGTTCATGACACCATAGACTGTCCTGGCGAATAAATAGTTTCGCACACCTCGTGCAGCTATACCGGGTGATTCCGTCGTGCTTGGTGACCTCATGGCGGCGCAAGTCGTGCAGACGAGTGAATGATTTCGAGCACGTAGTACAAGTGAACATCTTGGTGGTTGACAGAGTGTCTGATTAAACGGCCAGCCCGCTTCCCTTTTATAGCACGCTAGCTGGTGATCTATTTTTAGCACACACAGTTCAACTATCCTCCGTGTCTCTTCGGTCACCTCCGTGTCTTTCCGGTGACGTCCGTGACTCTTCGGGCACCTCCGTGTCTCTTCGGTAACCTCAGTTACATCTTCGTTCACCTCCGTGTCTCTTCGGTGACCTCCGTGACATCTTCGGTAACCTCCGTGTCTCTTCGGGTACCTCCGTGACATCTTCGGTCTCCTCCGTGTCTCTTCGGTCACCTCCGTAACTACCCGGCTGTTCCCGTGTAAACCCGGATGGATCTCCGTGTCTCTTCGGTGACCTCCATGACATCTTCGGCCACCTCCGTGTCTCTTCGGTCACCTCCGTGACATCTTCGGTCATCTCCGTGTCTCTTCGGTCACCTCTGTACCGTCAACGATCAGCATGTAGACATATAGAGTATGTACGGCATGTTATGGTATTCATCAGTGCATGAGTGACGCATTCAGCCGATGGGGGTGGTCGGTCAGATTGGTAACGAAAAACGTAACATTGGTCACCCTCTCTACGACCCATTGTGTATTGGGGCGTTGTTGTTGGGCCCATTCCAAGGGATCCACGGTGTCCAGTTTCTCCAGCATCGCCTCTAGCGACGCCCGGTTAATGATGGTAAACGGTTGGTCAAATACCCGAATGTTACTGCTCGTGTAAAAATATCGGGCTTGGTCTGTGTCCTTATGCTGTAGCACATAACCAAACGCCAGATTCAACTTGAAGGCCGTAGTTTGATCGTTGAAGATGGCTTCCACGTAGCTGCGTAGACGGGCGAGATCGGTCAGTCGGAAATTGTAGATATCTTGAATAGGCCGATGACGGTAGAAACAGTGCCGGATCATGGGCCAATGGCGCTGATAGATGTCACTCATTGGATGATCTTCGTGTAACAGATCGATAGGAACATTTGTGGGTTCGTCCACGAAGTGTACTTTGCCCTCCACGTCGTACAAAATCTGGTCCAAGGTCTTGTCGTCGGAATTTGACTGTTGAATTAGGGCGACATCATGATCGGCCCTCGTGCGATGGGTGGGAGTTCCCCCGGTCTCGATATTGGTGCCTCCGGGCTCTTCTAGCTGCAAACGTGGCTGCGGAACAGGGTGTCGTGTGCGTTGGTGTCGCAGCAACTGACTGGTCAGTTTGAAAAGCCGGCCACATTCTTCGCATGGACGTGTGTGGCGCTGTAAATGATCCGGGCGCTGAAACGACAGTGTACAGATCGTACAGCTGTACCGGGCGGTTCCTTCGTGCTTGGTAGTCTCATGGCAGACAGTGAATGATTTCGAGCACGTAGTACAAGTGAACATCTTGGTGGTTGACAGAGTGTCTGATGAAACGGCCAGGCCGCTTCCCTTTTATAGCACGCTAGCTGGTATCATGTTCGGGCACCTCCGTGTCTCTTCGGTGATCTCCGTGACATCTTTGGTGACTTCCCTGTCTCTTCGTGCACCTCCGTGACATCTTCGGTGACCTCCGTGAAATCTTCGGACACCTCCGTGTCTCTTCGGCCACCTCCGTGTCTTTTCGGGAAGTGACCGAAGGAACTCGGAAGTGAACGACATTGTGGGAAAAACCCCACAGACAGGTCAGTACATGTGCTAACATGTTTACACTCCGTCACCGAAAAGACACGGAATGAAGATGGCGGACCTCGCCCGGTGGCGGTGGTGGGAGCTCCCGTGTGGCAGAGCTCTTGGATCGGAGCTCTTGGAACTCAAAGCGTGTGGAGCTCAGAGCTCGGAAGTGACATTTGCATATGACCTCTGTGAGGTCACTTCCGCTTCCGCTCACGTGACCGGAACTGACCTTTGACCCCGGCACGCGCTCTTCAATACGGGATAAATTTGCGCGCCGGGGTCAAAGGTCACACGTGGAAGCCATCTTCAACGATCAAACTACGGCCTTCAAGTTGAATCTGGCGTTTGGTTATGTGCTACAGCATAAGGACACAGACCAAGCCCGATATTTTTACCCGAGCAGTAACATCCGGGTATTTGACCAACCGTTTACCATCATTAACCGGGCGTCGCTAGAGGCGATGCTGGAGAAACTGGACACCGTGGATCCCTTGGAATGGGCCCAACAACAACGCCCCAACACACAATGGGTCGTAGAGTGGGTGACCAATTATACGTTTTTCGTTACCAAGCTGACCGACCACCCCCATCGGCTGAATGCGTCACTCATGCACTGATGAATACCATAACATGCCGTACATACTCTATTTGTCTACATGTTGATCGTTGACGGTACAGAGGTGACCGAAGAGACACGGAGATGACCGAAGATGTCACGGAGATAACCGAAGAGACACGGAGGTGACCGAAGATGTCACGGAGGTCACCGAACAGACACGGAGATTCATTCGGGTTTACACGGGAACAGCCGGGTAGTTACGGAGGTGCCCGAAGAGACACGGAGGTGAACGAAGATGTCACGGAGGTACCCGAAGAGACACGGAGGTTACCGAAGATGTCACGGAGGTCACCGAAGAGACACGGAGGTGACCGAAGATGTCACGGAGGTTACCGAAGAGACGCGGAGGTGCCCGAAGAGTCACGGACGTCACCGAAGAGACACGGAGGTGACCGAAGAGACACGGAGGATAGTTGAACTGAGTGTGCTAAAAATAGATCACCAGCTAGCGTGCTATAAAAGGGAAGCGGCCTGGCCGTTTCTTCAAACACTCTGTCAACCATCAAGATGTTCACTTGTACTACGTGCTCGAAATCATTCACTCGTCTGCACGACTTGCGCCGCCATGAGGCCACCAAGCACGACGGAACCACCCGGTATAGCTGCACGAGGTGTGGGAAACTATTTATTCGCCAGGACAGTCTACGGTGTCATGAACGGACAGTGCATGGGGCACCCAAGCATCTATGCGAGGAATGTGGTCGACCTTTCAAACTGCCCAGTCTGTTGCTGCGATACCAACGTACACAACACCCTGATCCGCAGCCAAGTTTGCAGGTAGAGGAGCCCGTAGGCAACAGTATGGAAACAGCGGGAACTCCCACCCACCGCGCGAAGGCCGATGATGATGATGTCGCCCTAATTCAACAGTGAAATTCCGACGACAAGACCTTGGGTCAGATTTTGTACGACGTGAAGAGCAAAGTACACTTCGCGGATGAACCCATAAATGTTCCTAACGATCTGTTACACGAAGACCATCCAGTGAGTGACATCTATCGGCGCCATTGGCCCATGATACGGCACTGTTTCCACCGTCATCGCCCTATTCAAGATATCTACAATTTCCGACTGACCAACCTCGCCCGTCTATGCAGCTACGTGGAAGCCATCTTCAATGACCAAGCTACGTCCTTCAGATTAAATCTGGCGTTTGGTTATGTACTGCAGCATAAGGAGACAGGCCAAGTTCGATACTTTTACCCGAGCAGTAACTTCCGGGTATTTGACCAACCGTTTACCATCATTAACCGGGCGTCGCTAGAGACGATGCTGGAGAAACTGGACACTGTGGATGCCTTGGAATGGGCCCAACAACAACGTCCCAACACGAAGTGGACAGTGGAGAGGATGACCTATGTCACGTTTTTCGTTACCAAGCTGACCGATCACCCCATCGGCGGAATGCTTCACCCATGCACTGATGAATACCATAACATACATACGTACATACTCTATATGTCTACATGCTGATCATTGAATAGAGCTCAGTAAACACTTGTTCCTAATGTGACGATATGTTAAATAATAAAGCATGGTGTTTTATATTTCAGTTTGTTTTGTTGCGAACATACTACACCTACCCAGGGCGGCTCCCCCAGCCTGGATATGATGTAACATTGGGGATAATAAACTGTATGAACATTGCTGAACTTGTTGTTATTCAAGACAATCGCTACCCGATTGTATAATACAGCAGAGCTCCGAGCCCCGGAATTCACGTGAGCTATCACCACCACCGGGCGTTAACGCCCGTCAACGCCCGGTGGTGGTGGTGGTGGTGGTGGTGGTGGTGGTGGCGGTGGTGGTGTGTGGTTGTGTGGGGTTGTGTGTGATGGTGCTGGTGTGTGGTGGTGGTAGTGGGGTGGGGTGTGGTGATGGTGTGTGGTAGTGTGTGTGTGTGTGTGTGTGTGTGTGTGGTATTATTGATTGGTGGCGTCACAGATGACGCAAACATCCCTCAAATGGGGATGTACACCATGAACGCTACAAGATGACACCTCCCACGACACAATCGGACCAAGGTGGGTCCATCTCTACTCCAAATACCTTCCTGCACTTTCCTGAAATGCCCACTTTCGCTACTACCCGTACTGCTGACGTCACCTACGACGTCACAGTTAACGGGAACATCCCTCAAATGGGGTTGTACACCCAGAGCGCTACAAAATAACACCTCCCACGACACAATCGGACAAAGGATGGTCCCTCTCTACCCAAAATACCTTCCTACACTTTCCTAAAATGCCCACTTTCGCTACTACTCGTACTGATGACTGATAACGGGAACATCCCTCAAATGGAGCTGTACATCCCGAGAGCTACAACATGACACATCCCAGGACGCATTCGGACCAATGATGGTCCATCTCTACCCCAAATGCCTTCCTTCACTGCCCCAAAATGTTCACTCTGGCTACTATTCGTACTGATGACGTCACCAATGACGTCACAGATGACGTGGACAGCCCTCAAATCGGAGTCTACACCCCGCGAGCTACAAAATGACACCTCCCAGGACGCATTCGGACCAAGGATGGTTCATCTCGACATCAAATACCTTCCTGCACTGCCCCAAAATGAGCACTTTACTTACTACAACCAACTGCGCATGCGCAGATTGACGCAACTTGCATTTAAAAACACGCCATTCTGACTCTACCCCACACAAGCTTCACTTTGACACCTTCCACGACCCATTCGAACCCATAGCGGTCCATCTCTGCCCCAAACACACCCCCACATACCCCCCAAAATGCCTGCTTTCTATACTACGGCCAGACTGCGCATACGCAGACTATTGAAAACGGACCAACCGTTAGTCCAATCGGATGCTCCTCAACGAGAGCTTCAAAATAAGACCTCATACGACACCATAGGATCATTAGGGGCTCACCTAGACTCCAAAACGCCCACCCTGTATGAACCTATACCCATGACCATGCAGTATAGGCCTATGGGCTTACCCAGGCCTCAGTGAATTTTTTCCAAAAAATTCAACGTTCCGCTTCGAAACCCTTCCCATCGTGTTCTGAATGAAGAGACGTGAAAAACAAATCCAAACAACCCATATCACAATGAACGTGTGTGAATTTCCCAGTTTGAACCTATACCCCCATATAGCCAGCATGGAGCTATATGATCCTATATACAGACATACCCGGTACTTTTCCAAAAATTTCACCGTTTCGCTTCGAAACCCTTCCCATCGTGTTCTAAATGACGAGACGTGAAAAACAAGACCAAACAATCCCTATCACAATGAACGTGTGCGGATTTTGTAGGTTGGACCTATACCCCCCATAGCCAGCCTATAGGCCTATATACAAACCTCGGTGACTTTTTCCAAAAATTTCACCGCTTCGCTCCGGGACCCCTCCCAGCGTGTTTTTCTTGGTGAGACGAGAAAAACGAGACCCCACAGCCCATAGTAAAGCCCACGAAAAAAAATGACCTTCCCCATACCCCATACAGGCATTTTCCCTTATATTGTATAATACAGACCCCTATTGTAGGGGTAAAGTCCGAGTTCCGCTATTTATAGTTTCGGAAAAAATCCTAATTTTAGATGCATCCACCCTATTGACTTGATAGGCAGGCTCCGATAAGCCCGGGGACCGATATCAGCCCTTTTGGCCAGAGTTGATAGGGGTTTTCCCCTATTTTAGGGGTAAAGTCCGTGTTCCGCTTTTTATATTTGCGGAAAAAAATCCTAATGTTACATGCACCCACCCCATTGACTTGATAGACAGGCCCCGATAAGCCCGGGGACCGATATTAGCCCTTTTGGCTAGGATTGATAGGTGTTTTCCACTATTTTAAGGGTAAAGTCCGTGTTCCGCTTTTTACAGTTTCGGGAAAAAATCCTAATTTTACATGCACCCACCGTATTGACTTGATAGGCAGGTCCCGATAAGCCCGGGACCAATATTAGCCCTTTTGTCTAGGGTTGATAGGGGTTTTCCCATATTTTAGGGTTAAAGTCCGTGTTCCGCTTTTTATAGTTTCGGGAAAAAATCCTAATTTTACATGCACCCACCCATGACTGGATGCCCCTTCACGAATGCTTCGCTTTGATACCTCACTCGACCCAATCGGACCATGCAGCGTATTTGAAGTCTGGGGACTACTTTTTCTCCGCGGAAGCTTTTTCCCGCGACCGCATCACCACCAGACCGCATAACCGCGGAAGAATACATGCCCAGGGGCCCTTTGCCGGAACTATAGTGACCCGGAGTTATGGCGGATAAAAAAGGAACCAAGAATTACCTCCCCCTAAATTGGAACTCTTCTGTCATAATTTGAGGGTTCCCGATTTGCTATTTCTAGCCATTTCACATAGGCAAATAACCTGCGCCACTTTCGTGGGCCCGAAACACGTTGCTCGAAATGCGGGCTACCTACTACTATCCGCAGAACGACAAAACATTGAGAGCTCATACTCTGTGACTTAATGAGCCGACTTGCGTGAGTTTGCATACTACTCCGAGAAGCAGAGCATGGGTAAATTCAAAATGACTGTGGGGAAGGCAACACTTTTCGAAGCAAACGTGTTGACTTTTATGCATAAATGTGCCCAGTGTTGATTTTTAGATCACCTCAGATATGTATTTCCTAATTTATTCCGCAATTTTTGTGGAGAAAATGCATAAATAATAAATGGCCTAGAAATGCTTTTGTGCAATGTGACGTCACTGCATCATCTGCAATTTTTTGTATTTTCTGGTAGAGCTTGACATCGAGATATATACAATCCCCTATTCCAAGTGGTAAAACCAATATTTAGCTCCCCGCGGCTCAATGAGAAAATCTCCGGCGGCCTTATTAGAATACTCATTTCTAGACGACAAATACCGGTTGTTTAACCCTTAATGGCTGCTTCTAAAAATAGAGAGCTGACACTCCTTGACTTTGTAGATTATCATATTGGGGTCATTTTGAGTCTATTTGCATAACCCCAGAAGCAGAAAATAATGGGTGAATTCAAAAGGGGGGGTCATATGGGGTACTCGAAGTTATGTTTTCGTCATTTTTCGGCAAAATTCCTGCTTTTCTGCGAAGAAAAAGGAGCAAAAACTATGTTATTTCCCATCAAATTATTATTTACTATTTTTTTCGATATGGTCCCTCCCGAGGCCAAGACAGGTCCCCAAAATCTCAGACCATTATTTAAGGGAAGACCATATTAGAATAATACCGAACTACACGAACATATACACAGCCTTCATGTGTCTCCAGTATGGATAACAGACGAAAATATTAGTCGCCTATCGAACTACACAAATATATATGACAGAGATTGAACCTTTCCTGAATGCTATTTTCATGTGTTTGTAAGTACGTCGGCATGTTCGAGAGGGGCGTATATCAATACCGCGTGAAGATAATGTGTGTCTGTGTATTTACTGTCTGAAGTTCAACTTTTCGAATGGTCAGGAATAAGCATGAGCATGTGATTTCAAAGTTCATAACGATTGCTTTTGCCCAGAACTGGGTTAACAAGTGTACGGCCGCATTTTCTAATGAAACTTTACACATGTCTTTTCTACATGTCCTATTTACAAAACGAAATTGTAATTTTTTACATATTTATGACGTTTTGAACTTTATAGGACTTTGCCATTTTCAGCATCTATTCCCATGTAGAGGACATAATTTTGTCCGGACTACTCCTCTTAAGAATTTGTTTCTATTTTAATGAAACTTTACATATGTGTTACCTAAGATTTGAAGATGTGCATATCCTATTTACAAGGCGAAATTATAATTTTTGACATATTTATGACGTTTTGAACTTTATAGGACTTTGTCATTTTCAGGATCTATTCCTATGTAGAGACAACTTTCTAGTATAATCAACTACTCCTACTATTTTTATCAGAAGGTTCTGAAACTTCTAGACATGTTTGAAGATTTGCACCTCCTATTTCTGACATAAAATATTAATTTTGTCAAAATTACCCAGACTTGGACTTTGTCGATTTTCTGCATATATTCCAATATATAGAGCATGTTCTTGTGTAATTTCTGAAACTTGTACAAATGTTTATTATGGTTTAAAGATGTGCATCTCTTATTTATGACCTGAAATATTTGGTCAAAATTACCAGGCCTTCATTACCCAGACTTGGACTGCATATATTCCAATATTTCGAGCATGTTCTTCTGTAATTAACTAGTCACACATTTATTACTGGGTGTTTCTGAAACTTTGTATACATGTTTAATATGCTTTGAAGATGTGCATCTCTTATTTATGACCTGAAATATTTGGTCAGAATTACCAGGCCTTCAAATGAATTCCCCCCCCCCCTCCCCCCCACTCTGCAATAAAGCTGGGGGAGGGGGGTACAGAATCGGCTTGTCCATCCTGTAAATACAATTCTTGGGTATTATTTATACTGTATTGAAATATTACTCGGAACGGGAGACTTGTGTCTTGCAGGGCGGGGGTATCTCAGTTATCTCTTAGGATAACAGTTTCATCTAGTTTCACATCACATTAATATTTACTAATTTATCATGCTGTTTTTGCGGAGAAATTGCATAAATAAAAAATTCAGAAAATCTGACCGAAAAATCGACCAAAAAATGCCGTTTTTGAAACTGATGTCACTGTGACGTCATCAAAGCGGCCATCTTCGATTTTTTTTTTACATTTTCTGGTAGAGCTTATCCCAGGGGTATAGTGTGGTAATTTTCAGCCCCCTATCTCAAGGGATAAGGAAAATAATTAGGGGGAGGCCATATCGCCCCCGCCCCAGGCCACGAGAGGTCCCAAAAAGCCCAGACCAGATAGGGTTAAATTAGTGATGACATGAATATGGTATTACCGGATTATTATGATTGATATTACCGTGTTGTTCAAAGAAATGATCAATTATTTTACTTTAATAAATATTTTCATAAGAAAATAGACCAGCTATCAACGAAGGAATTTATTTCCATGTGTTTGCGTAGGCAGAAATGAGAGTGAAATGATCCAGAGATTGCCACCATGGAAAACAGAGTAGCTGAACTCCTTATAATTGTGGCGTGGCATTTGCTATTTTTAGCTCATCTGGGCCGAAGGCCGAGGTATAACTTATCTCCTCAATCATTGACCTTTCGCCGTACTACGCCAGACCCGAATCGCTCCGATGTACTCTGATCTAGGATAGGCCTGCTGAGAGTACACTTACTATTGTTATTTTAACAAATTGTAATCCGAGTAATGATACGATGCATGTCATGTCCATGTGCAGACGTGCTGTTTGAGATCATCCATACAATGTGGGCGTGAAGCCCCTGTGAAAACGTATAAAATTGTAGTAACTGTTTAGTTTAACTGAAATTACCAGGGTGACAGTGAGTATAACTTTTATCACAGATTTTCCATTTGATATAACTGATTTGAAGTTTTCGTGGGGATTTATTGACAACATGAGTCATAACAATACGAATGTTCTGAATAATTTAGGCAGCCTGTTCCAGTATGGACAAGCGAGGATTGTTAGACGGGAAATGAGTGATACATATATATTTACATCACGGCATGCCTATTGTAATATACTGTCATTCGTATTTATGCTATTTTGTGGAATCAGTGTATTTATTAATGCATATTTTAACTGATTATTCTGCCTGGAATGGCGCCACGCTTGGTAAATAAATAACTACGACTAACACTAATATTTTCCATTTATTGCATCACCATACGCCAATGTTCTTTCTTATCAGTAAGCTCGCAATAAAGTTCAGTATACGACGTTAAATCAACTCCCACGTTATACCAATATCACGTTATAACAATATCACCGGCCACGTGGTGCAGAAGATAATCGATCACATTTTAAACGAATTTCCTTAACTTTTAATCATATTATATTGATCGTTGTTTACGGCGGATAAATTGTTTATCTTAGGCAGAAATCATCAAGGCTCGAATTAATATTACTTATAGGGACGGTCCAATAAGAAATATTGTGCACGCCCGACACCTTGTTACTTAGTACGGCCCCATAAGGTATTGTGTTTATCACCGATACAGCATTGCTTATTGGTACGGACAAATACGGTATATTGTCCATGCCTGACACCGTTGTGCTTACTGGTACGATCCAACAAGGTACATTGTTCACATCCGACACCGTAATTCTCGTTGATATGGGACAACAAAGTATATTACGACCCAATCTAGGTAAACCAAGATGGTAAATCAGGGGAATACCATCTAGACGTAACGCTATGAAAACTTCATGCGAAATGTTTGCCGATATTCTGCGAGATCCCATAATAAGCCAATCACGACCATTTCTGACTTTTCTCTCTGACAATGATTGACGTTTACTTCACGGAGATTAACATCTCGCACAGCACAATCTTTTGATATTTTCTACCCCCAAACAAAGCCAGACTTTTCGGCGTATTTGGATACTGTTTCCAGATAATGTTTATATATTAGTCCACGTGCTACCGTGTGTAATTACTGTGGGCGTGATTTCATCAAGCTAGCCCCTCTGATTGGCTAACAAATGTAGTTTCAGATTCGCATGGGATTTATATAGGGCGGAATTCAGATATAATATTCCGTGATATTATATCTGAGTTTACTGAGATTGATTACGATCGACTCCGTATTGCTTATTGGCACGGTCCACTAAGGTATATCGACCATGTCCGAAACCGTATATTGATACGGCCCACTGAAGAATATTGTCTTCGTCCGACATCGCAGCCTCTCGTTGTGACCTCTCAGCGAATTTCGGCCAAGGGGTATGGCAACATAATTTTTTTAAGAATTTTGTTGACCGTACCATTCATATTAAGTCTCGACCTCATCATAGGGGTCATTAGATCCCTAACCGAAGTCGAATACTCTAGCACAGTTCCAAAGAACATCAGACAGTTATTCAATGTGGTCTCTGGAGCTGATTGAAACACTCTACTGGCAAAGCTGTATTTCGATTGGTCGATTTCCGATTTTATTTGTATTCGTCCGATATTGTTTAAATTTTGTATTGTATTTCTTAGGTTGATATTGTCGCGATGCGATATCGTATCACAAATACTTATTGTTCGGTTTCTATCAGTTATTTTTCTCGGGTTATAATTGCCAGCGTCAGATACTGTATCTCTTATTCAATCAGGGTTATATTTCCGATAGGATGTGTTATTTTATGTTGAGATTGTCAAGATGCAAGATTAAGCCAATCTGACCTGGGTAATCCTGAGGGGTGAGCGGCTACCCGGAGATTGGGGGGAGGGGGAGGGGGGGCATTTCCTATCTTTTAACCATCTTGTTCTACTGGACTGAAACTTCTCACACTATATATCTGGGTCAACCTCTACCATACAATGTGAATGGAAATACGAGATGAGAGAGAGAGAGAGAGAGAATTAAGGTTTAACGGCGCTTTCAGCAATATTTCAGCTATATAGCGAGATGACTGAGATGATGACGTCATAATCACGTCACTCTAAAGATGCCTTTTGTCAGAGTTTTTTATTTTGTATCTATGCTATTTTATCCAAAACAAACACATACTGAATCAGGAAATACGTATCTGTTGTGAAATAAAATAAGTTTGGACTCTTTTATGAGTAAAAAAGCGAAAATTTTCAAGAAAAGCGATGAAAACGCAACTTCTCAGTCACACCCTCATAGCAGCCATTTTAAAATTACCCTTTGCTTGGTGGGATATGCAGAGACAATACCGTAGGCTATAAGCTCAGGAAGTGTCGGCTCTCAATATGTTGTCGTTTCGATGAGAGTGTAGAAAGTTTGGTAGGGGTGGAATCGAGATTCAAAATAAGGCTTGTTATTCTCCCCCGATAGCAATCTGTTAATGTGGGTTATAAATAGCAGATTCACCAGTTGGCTTAATTAGAAGGATGACATGGCGCTCTGATACTGGTTACTCTTTTATAGCGAGGATAGTCTTGGGATATCATACATTTTGGATTTAGTTTGAACTTGACTGAGTCGCATGAGACATATCCTCTCTGACATTTCCGAAAAAGGGCTATTTTTTTAACTGATGCCAAATTGTGCGATTCTAATGTTATATGTGCCTTCCCTCAAATAGATATGTTGGCGTTGGCATTGTTCTGTGCTGTGGCTGTCCAGTGTACATGTAGCATAGCGCCGACATCAAATGCGGAGTGGAGTACGTTCAAATCCAAATATGGCAAAGTCTACGAGGATATTATCGAGGAAAGTTCAAGGTTTGTTCCCTGTAGTTCATTCGTGAATTCTTTATACAATTGTGATGGCTTCTGCCAGTAACATCTACATGCATCTCACACAATCCGGTAGAGGTGAAATATATTATATTATATATATATTGAAATCACGAGAAAGAGTCAAATGTGAGGAAAACAGAATGGAAAGACAAAACAAAACCCTGCTTTGAGGTATGGGGCACCCCATTAAACTGAATATATGAGTCTGTTGTGCGTCAATGAGTCGTTCGACCTTATTTTTGGTACCCGCACATCGCTACTGACAAATGCATCCACTCAAAAAATGTGATTTTCAATGGATTGTGCTGAACAACTACCAATATATATATATGCTCTTAATATGGAATAATTTTATTTTCAAAATGCGTATTTTATATCGTCGGAATCGGTTAAGAATACATCGATATCGTGTATACGATGGCGTAATGCATCAAAGGTTGGTAGCGGTAATTGGTCAATTTGATTCAGAACTTAATTTCGATTCTTTTCATTTTAGGAGAGATATATGGACTCAGAGAACAAGACAAATTCAACTTCATAACGAGGCTTCCGATAGGGGGATACACTCTTACCGTATGAGTATGAACGAGTTTGGAGATATGGTGAGAATATCATAAATACTTCCAAGACGCAGTATCCGGTACATATACGATTTGAGGTTTCTGTTATAGAAGACCAACATACAATGTACAATGTAATGTTAAAAGGCAGTTTCTCCTCTCGATTCAGTTAATGAGTGTCTTTTAAGTAAACTTGAATATTTGTCTGAAAGCTTCTTTTTAAGAGAACTATCCGTCCCTGCCTTTTAGAAAGTTAAAAAGTGCCCTAAGTTAGTCTTTAAAGTATAGAAACTTGATAAATTGCGTCAAATAATAAATATATCAGCATTGTCGATTAACATCAATAACAACAGAATGGATACTGGTACTGGAATACAAAATACTCCACAAAATACTAGTATGAACGCAATCATCATGAACGCTTTTATTCCATCAGACGATAGAAGAATTGAATGAATTCCGTGGAAACGTACACGGAATGTACAGGGGAGAGAAGTCGCGAGGACGGAACGGAAGATTGTTCACCTCCACCAAACTGGCGGAGGATCTTCCCGCTGAAGTAGATTGGAGAAACAAGAGCATAATCACCCCGGTAGTATTTCAGGTATGACCGTAACATAGCAGGTATAACACGACATAGCATAACATGACTTATCGTTTTACAATTCGTTAGAGAAAGGGGTGTCCTCGATTTCATTCCTCAGTATTGTCCGTGTTGACGATATCATATTTGTCAAGATGCTAAGACGTTTAATGACGAGGGCATACCATACTAGTATTACGGGTCCATGGGAATGTAATTGCTGACAATGTAGACCTATTATTGCTTTATTTTGATCCTTACTCCATACTCACACTTCATATTTTGACATTTCAAGTATCCATTAACCCTTTGTTCCCTATTCACTGATAATGGATAGTCTGTTTAACAACTTCTCTCGCTCCTGGTCTTCCTTCCCTGATCCTTATCACCCTAGACCCCTCCCCCCACCCCCCTCCACTTCCCCTCCTACTTCCTTCTCTCTCTTCTACCATCCCGCGCCCTTGTTAAACGGCGTTGCCGAACATATCCGACCATGCCATGCTCAAAGCTGTAAATGATGTCAAACTGTCCATGTGCGTCGCAACGTAGCATCATTAGCGTGTTAGCTTGACTGGTTGAGTGGCGAGCATGGTCACTGCTAGGTAGAGAATGGTTATTGGTGTTTTTGGTGATGACTTTGATAATATCCCCTTTTTTGCAGGGCAAGTGTAGTTCAGGATATGCATTTGCGGCTACTGGATCAGTTGCGGGATTTCTTGCCCTCAAAAGAGGACAGCTCATAGTTCTTTCTGTACAGAATCTCTTGGACTGCTCTCGGAAACAAGGTTTGCATTCTATAATTATTTTGTCGATCAACAACATCAGTCCGGTAGTCTCCAGGTCAGTCTGATGAATGCCTTACACCCCCATGAGAGTAGAAAATTACGATAAAAACTTTATGGGAAGCGGACAGCTCAAATCTCTCTCTGTACAGAATCTCCTGGACTGCTCTCGGAAACAAGGTTTGTATCTTATAATTATTTTGTCGGTCAACAACATCAGTCCGGTAGTCTCCAGGTCAGTCTGATGAATGTCTTGCACCCCCATGAGAGTAGAAAATTACGAGAAAAAAGTACTTTCGCCTGATGAAATTATTTTGGCGAAGAAATGTTTGTTTAGGTTAAATTTAACCTTCAAAATATTGTTATACGTCGCCACATTTTGGCCTGGTTGAGTGGAGATCACTTTAGGCATATCATTCACATCTGTCTTGTACACATTTCGGAAGTGGGGAAGGAGGGGTAAAAGGGGCACCGCTATCAGTTAATAGCAGCAAATCTGTTCATCGCTTGAATTTCGTTATTAGATTTTTTTCAGATCTATAAAATGAACTATTCATCACGGGGAATAGAAATAAGCATGGTTGTTTTGAACTATAGGTAAAGATAATAAATAGATGTGTTTACCAGATGATGTTCTTGTTGCTGGAATATTATTTTGTAAAATGTGACCTCTTAGTCCGGGTGTCCACTCCGAGAAAGAGGGAGGCGGAGAGAAGGAAGTAGGAAATCATAACGTTTTCTTCTTAAAGTGGAAAAAGACTAGTTGCAATACGATGGAATTCAGCCCTCTATGTGCTGCATAAAAAAACTGGATTTTCATTTCTCTAGCCAACCTTTCGTCATTTTTCTTCAACATTTCTGCTTTTCGTCGAGAAAAAGTTGGCGAAACTATTTTATTTCTCATCAGATTATTATTTGCTAATTCATCAAGCATTTTTTGTGAAGAAATGACATAAATAAAAAAAATCGAAAAATCTGACCGAAAAATCGACCAAAAATGCCCTTTTGAGAATGATGTAACTGTTACGTCATCACTTAGGCCATTTTGAACTTTTCTTTTGCATTTTCTGATGGAGCTTGACCCGAAAGTATAGTGTGGTAAGTTTCGCCCTCCCCCTAACTTAAGGGATAAAACAAATAGTTAGGGCGGGGTCCCAAAAATCATAAAATCTTGAATGTGTAAATGCCTAAATATCCGCAGAACATACAGTAGTTTGCCATCAGTGCAGAACCAAAACACCGGAATCCGCAGCAGTAGTAAAATGGGAAATGTGGCTCAGGTGGCTCACCGGGGCTAGGGGCCGTATGAACCCATGTACTTCAAGATCCTCATGGTACTCATATGAACAGTCACAATCAAAGCGTGACTGAGATGCATCATTCTTTAGATGACGACTTTACAACGAATGTTATGGATTAAGAATACTGATCAGCGATACGGATTTGATATTTTTGGAACATCATGGTGTCTTGCCGGCATCATTGAAAACTGTTGACCGCTTCTCTCTTGCAGGAAACAAGCCTATTGTTATGTATACTGTGATCGTCTTCCTGAATTTGGTGTTAATACTGTTATATGGAATATGGAATAGGTCTTTGGATTATGGACGCGGATATTCTTTAATGGACGACGGCTGAATTATGAATGACGGACCAGACGCTTGTAATTTCATTTTTGCATATCATTTCCGGAAAGGTCATTGAGTCCTCAGATCTACTTTAGTCACTTTAATGTTAATTCACCTCTCCGTTAATATCCGGTAATTTCCGGGAATGTCCATGAGTAGGGGTCAGTGTTAAGTTTTGATCATGTCGTCACGTGCGGTTGACATTTGCTGGAGATCAACTTTACTTTGAAGACTCCTCTGTCACTTCAATGTTATATGCATGATATACAACTACTGGTCTGAGCATTGCCGTGACGTCATCAATTTGGGAGCAAGTATGTCTTAACGCGTTTGATTCTGATACGTCAAATGTGTGTAGGGCGGTGAATGTATTGATAGTTATACATACCCCCTTGAGTGTGGATTATGCTGAATAGAGTCGTTAGTATTACCTACACTCAAAATAATAATCCGTTAAAATTTAACGTTTTACTATCCGTTAGGTAGTTTTAACGGATTAATCCGTTATATAAACGGAAATAGTACGTTATAGTAAGGGAATCTTCCGTTGTTGTATTGCACTGACGGACTCATCCGTTACATCAACGGAATATCCCAGTCAGCAAGTAATCATTGGTCCCACCTGGGCAAACGTGGGCATGTCGGGGGCTGTGGGGGCGTGGGCAACCCTATACTAGCCCCAAGTGGGTTAAGTACTGGGAAGCCCACATTCTGAATTGGGCTGTGTAGGAATAGACAAACCCACGTCGGCCCCATGCGGGTGAAATATGGAGGAACCCACATTTCCACAGGCTTCATCTGCCACGTTAGCCCGACGAAGGCCCAACATCGGCAATTAAGACATTGGCTCGACATCGGCAAACCAGCATTGTCCCAGCGGGTATGAATGATACGAGAGATGGAGGCCAAGTGAGGGCCATCTCGGCGCTGCCATTGTGTGTTATTGTCCATGTGGGGCCCACGTCGGGGAGAGTGGGGGCAAATGTGGGCCGACGCCGGCTTTCCGGCGATGGGCCAATGTTTGGCGAGTCATGTGGAGCCAACGAGGGAAAGCCCAAGCGATGTATTGGCCGCATCGGGCCGACGTGGGCATCTCCACATTAACCTAACCACACCGGGCCGTCGTGGGCATCACCGCATCAAGAGTTATCTATAAACTTGAATGAACCTGCTCATTTGTTTTACTTTTATGAGCAGGAAATTGTAATTTTAAAATTTATCTGCATTTATAATTACGTTTGCTATTAATGAGCAATATCGGAATTATATGCCAAACATGTCCGACTCTGTCCGATCGATAGAATTTTAATTTTTTTAATTTCTTCCTCGACAAAGAGAAAGCACTGAATTAAAAACCGCATCAGAGTTAATCAGCGCAGTCAATATCAATGCGGTTTGAGTTAAAATCATTAAACATTGGATATTACGAACGATTCCGATGATCTATATACTGAGAGGATTTTTCTCTTAACTCGGACGTTAGAGTTACGTGAAAAAGTTCACTCAATATAAACCCAGTTTGCATGGGATAAAATTTAATAAATTTCCGGTTACCAGCAAGGGCCCAACGTTGAATCCGTTAAAAAATAAGAATCCGTTACAATAACGGAATATTCCCTCGATTCCCTGGGGACGGACTTTGCCGTTAGATTTAACGGATAATAAAATCCGTTGAATCCATTAAAAAATAGGAATCCGTTGCAATAACGGAATATTCGAGTCAACGGAATTTTATTTTGAGTGTAATCCGAGAGCAATGAGACTCCAAATAAACGCTTATATATATACGCTTCGCCTGAATTACCGGGAATCTCCGGTAATCTCCGGAAATATCTGGAGGTCAATTGACCTTTGGCTTTCGAGGTCAATCTTGACTTGAATATGCCACGGGTACTTCAAGGTTATATTTAAACCAATACATGTCCTGTAGCGACAAAATGGGAATTCCTATGACACTGGCTGGATTCGAATCTGCAGTGTCGGCATCTAGCGGAAAACACTGCTCTTACTGTAGGTTCTTGCATCTACCTACTTAATACACGTGTGGCTGTTTGTATTGTAGATTCGTTACATCTCCCTACATACACGTGTAGCTATTTTATTGTAGGTTCGTACAGCTCTCTACATACACGTGCAGCTATTTGTGTTGTAGTTTCGTTCTGCTCCCAACGTGTGTAGCTGTTTGTATTTTAGGTTCGCACAGCTCCCTACATGCACGTATACATGGAGCTGTTTGTATTGTAGTTCCGTACAGCGCTCTACATACACGTGTGGCTGTTTGTATTGTAGTTTCGTACAGCTCCATACATACACGTGTGGCTGTTTGTATTGTATGCACATCTTTCTACATTCACGTGTAGATATGATTGTATTGTAAGTTCGTACATCTCCCTACACACACGTGTACATGTAGTGGTTTGTAATGTAAGTACGTACATATTTCTATATACACGTGTATTTGTTTGTATTGTAGGTGCGTTCATCTCTCCAAATCCACGTGCAGCGCTGTTGTACTGTAGATTCGTGCACCTTCCCTCATACACATCCAGCTCTTTGCTTTGTATGTACGTACACCTTCCTACACTCACACCCAGCTCTTTGCTTTGTATGTACGTACATCTCTCTACATACACGTGCACCTGTTTGTATTGTAGGTTCGTACATCTCCCTACATACACGTGCAGCTGTTTGTATTGTAGGTTCGTACATCGCTCTTCATACACGTGCAGCCCTTTGTATTGTAGGTTCGTACATGGCTCCATATACACCTGCAGGTTTTTGTATTGTATCGAATGATACGCTCAAGTGTTTAGCAAATAATTTTGTTTGTCTTCACAGGAAATTCTGGCTGTGACGGTGGAACTCCGGAAAACTGTTTCGATTATATAACAGGCGGGATAGACTCGAATGTGACATATCCTTACGAGGCCAGAGTAAGTATAACTGTCCATCGATCCGCATGTTGGTCCATCTGTATTAGTATTTAAAACTGAAATCTGGTCGCAATTGTGAGGCTGTTAATGATGCGATATAGGTCAAGTTCGGTCAACTTGAATAGGCTTCTAATTAATCACCAGTTGCATGTGTAATATGAATTTGAAGAGACGCAATCCTTCAAAAGTTATCAATCTTAAAAGTTTAAGTTGGAGAGCCGAGCTATGATCCCTTGAGATACTGCAATAACTAGAATTTGACATTGATGAAATAGGCCAAGGCCAATCAGATTGAAAAGACTTCTAGCCATTCACCAGTTGCGCATGTAGTATTAATTTGGAGAGCCTAGATGTAATCCTTCAAAAGTTATCACCAATACTCAAATTTGACCTAGATAAAATGGGTCTAGGGCAGTCCTCTTCACTTGGCCACTGACCTATCGTGAGTTGTATATGCAATACAGTGAATATAGAAAGTCTAGCAATAATTCAACATATATTGCTTTAACAAGCAAGACAGACGAGGCAAGCAGACAATACCCTTCGGTCAAACTTGGCAGGAGGTAAAAACAAATAAACTGACATTTCTTTGCCATCACAATCCACATCGAGTCTGAACTGCAATTATAGCATAAACAACAATTCACAATGTTATTAAGTCTGAGATATTCACTCATCGAACAGTAAATAATATTCCACGAAACCACAGTTTAGGTAAATTACAAGCGTCTAATCCGTCATTCATAATCCAGCCGTCGTCCATTAGAGAATATCCGCGTCCATAATCCAAAGACCTATTCCACATTCCATATATCAGTATTAGCACCAAATTCAAAAAGACAATCATAGTATACATAAACATAGGCTTGTTTCCTGCAAGTGAGAAGCGGTCAACAGTTTTCAATGATGCCGGCAAGACATCATGACTTTTATTCAATTTGTCACAGGTGGATAACACTAGCTCAGTGCTAGCACCAGTTTCTTCTTTCGAGCTTCACGAGCTTGTTGTCATTCTGTAAAGAATGCACACGCCGTGAGGCACAAAATAGACTGATTTAAGATCGCTATAACTCAATCAAATACACAAATTTAAGATTTTTGTAATAAGACTAAACCTGGGCATAAATAGCGAATTTTATGTAAAACAAATATAGTGATAAAAATCATTTAATTAGGTTTTTCTAGGTGTAGCAAGCGCATGCGCGAAGTATAAATGTATCATTATGGGGGATTTTAATATTGATTTATTTGAAACTGATAAACATGAACCTTCCAGGCAGTTTTTGGAAATAATGAAATCACACTACTTTTTTCCTAAGATAACAAAACCAACTCGGGTTAAAGCTAATTCGGCGACATTGATTGACACTGTATTTCAAAATTTTGATGAAGATAACTTGATGTCTGGTATTCTCATTTCAGATATAACCGACCATTTTCCAGTTTTTCAAATAAACAAAGCGTCATTTATCCCGCCGTCCACTGATAACACATTTACTTTTAGAAGAATTAATCAGGAGCAAATATTAATTTTTGAAGAGAGGGTTAAAAATATAGATTGGAGCGATGTTACTAATGAAACCAGCGATGTTAATAAAACTTTCGAATTGTTCTCTGATAAATTCAATTTCGCGTACAACGAGAGTTTTCCTGTTGTCTCATCAACAGCCTCAACATTCAAAATTAGAAAACCCTGGATAACTTATGGTATTCTTACCTCTATTCGTGAAAAAAACAAATTTTACAGGCAACACACAAAAGGTACTAATATGGAAATTACCCGTCAATATAAACAGTATGGAAATAAATTGAATCATACATTAAAATTAGCGAAGCGATTATATTATGAAAACAAATTTAATCAGTGTAGCAATGATATTAAAGGTACATGGAAAGTATTAAACAACTTAATGAACCGCAAAAAACCCCACCAGCTTGCCAAATACATTTAACGTTAATAATAGTGATACCTCGGATCCTTCTAAAATTGCGAACGGTTTTAATGATTATTTTAGCTCTGTAGCAACCAAGTTATCGAAAACAATCCCACTGTCAGCGAACGATTATAATTTTTTTTTGAAGAATAGACATGTCAATGAGTTTCATCTGGAACCCTGTACTACGAAGGATATGGCAGACGTTGTAAATAACTTGAAAAACTGCGCCTCTGGGATTAATGGCGTACGTATCTCGCTTGTCAAATCTGTATTTAGTCTGATTAATTTACCATTATGTCATGTTACTAACTTATCATTCAGACTCGGTGTAGTTCCCGATCTTTTGAAAGTGGCCGCTAAAGTGACACCCCTGTAAAAAATGGAGCAAAACACCTATTTGAGAATTATCGTCCGGTTTCGGTTTTGCCTTGTTTCGGCAAAATTGTCGAAAAATTAGTAGTCTCTAAAATGTCCATTTACTTGGAAAAATACAATATAATCTGTTCTAATCAGTACGGTTTTCGGGAGAATCACTCCATATTTTTAGCTGTTTTGTCCCTTCACGACAAATTAGTAGCTGCGAGAGAGGCAAAGAAATATTGTATTAGTACATTTTTAGACTTGTCAAAAGCCTTTGATACCGTCAACCATGATATCCTTTTGTACAAACTGGATCATTATGGATTTCGGGGAATTTCTAATGACTGGTTCAGAAGTTATTTGTCATCCCGTACCCAATGTACTCAATATAATAATACTATATCAAAATTTAAACCGTTATCATGTCATGCATGTGGAGTTCCGCAGGGTTCGATCTTGGGTCCGATATTTTTTCTTATTTATATCAATGACCTTGTAGAAGCTAGCCATATTTGAGAAATTATTCTTTTTGGAGATGATACATCTCTTATTCTCTCAGACGACGATCTAAACCAACTCTTTGAGAATATGTCTCTTTGAATATTAAAAAGACTAAATTCATGCTTATAAAACCTACTAAGATATGTAAATTTCCCAAAACACCAAAACTATTTATTTCTGGAAATACCATTGAGCAGGTTTATCAATTTAAATTCCTTTGCGTATTTTTTAATGACAGACTAAACTGGCTGACGCATATTGAAGAGATCCGGAAAAAACTGAATAGGAATATTGGAATACTGCACCACCTTAAGGATTGCCTCAACAAAAAAACACTTTACATTCTGTATTATTCTCTGATATTTCCATACCTGTCATATTGTAATATTGTCTGGGGTAGCACGTACATTACACATCGTAAACCATTGGTAATTTTGCAAAAAAAGGCTATACGATTAATTACATTTTCATCTAAACTCGAAAATACAGCACCTTTATTTCTCAAATTGAAAATCTTATCTATGAAACAATTAAATGACTATCAGATTTTACTCTTTGATGATAAATTTTATAACCACAATGAGTTATTACCTATCCTACTTCAAGTATATTTTACAAAACTATCCCATGTGCACAGGTACCCAACTAGGCAAGCAAATCTTAATTTGCATAGGCATATTTATTCATCAGACTTAAGGCCCTCGAACATGCAACAAATTACCCTCCCAACTCAAATCTTGTACACCTATCTCCTTATTTAAATTCCATTTAAAATCTTATTTATTGAAAGGAACAGCTGATTTCTAGTTTCATTTCAGCTGTGTGCGTTTTCAACAGCTATAGTGGAAGTTGGAAGTTTGATTTTATATTTTTGCAATTTTTGCCTTTTGACTTAAAAACGAATTAATGTTTATTTGCCACTTTGCACCGGTATTATAGATCAATATAATTTTATATCATTTTGGGATAAAACAAGTCCCTTGGGGTTTTCATCCCGCCTATCATGTATAGCCGTAAATTATTCCCTATTATGCTCTGGTGAAATAAAATATCAAAAATCAAATCAAGTATAAATGTAGTTTCCACCCTACCAGGCCTGGATGGGGCATTATACAAAACTTTTTCCCCAAACTCCAGAACAAGAAAAACTTGAAAGCTGATACTCCGTGACTTTGTAAGTTATCATTTTGTGGTCATCTTCATCCTATCTGCATAACTCCCCCCCCCCTTCCCCCTGTAGAGGATAATGGGTGAATTTGGGTTATCTGAACTGTGATGTTTTCGTCATTTTTCTTCACAATGTCTGCATTTCTGTGAGGAATATCTCACATCAGATTATTACTAATTTCTCATGCAGTTATTGCGAAGAAAGAAAAATCGAACGAGAGATCCTGAAGGATCTTGGCGCCCACCATTGTCCGATAATTGTAAGCTAATGACTAGAGGATCTTTTTGTCCATTGTTACTAAGAACAAACGATTGATTTGTAATTTTGTTTACAGAAGATCGCAAAAGGCCACTGAAAAACACCAAGATATAATCTAAGTTTCAGGAGTTTCAAGATTTCTAGAAACTTTACTTATGTCGGTTGTTATAATACAAGAGAAATGAGCAAAGTTATTCTGAAAGTGAATGTACATGTACGGAGGATCCTTCGCCTTTGTTTTGTAGTATTTTTCTTATTTATTTTTTTGCACGTGTCATCATTGGGTACTGGAAGCGAAGACCAGTCTCTTTGACACTTTGGCATGAGCTATGAAACATACTTCAGATTTTATAATTAGGAACGAATGCTAATTTTGTTCTGTTTATTGGGCTATTTTGAGATATCTCTTTTAAGATACCATGCTCGAAAATAGTAAGATGGTACAATACTTAATACTGAAGGGATCCGGTCCGCGCAGTAATGTTGAAACTTCGAAAGTGCCTGAATCCTGATTATCTCCCTTGGATCGAAACATGCAGTAGTCTACAGTTGTCGGTCGAGTTGTGACGTTGAGTCACAAGACTGACGTCCCTTCATGTAGCCGACCGCTGGCAGACGAAAGCGTGGAGCAGTTCACTTGCTACTGCATGGACTAAAGAAAGCTGATTTAAAATTTGAAGAAATACATTTTAATTCCGAATTATTTGAACTCCTTGATGGAAGGTGAAGGTATGGATATTCTCTATAGTCAATATATAGAATATGCCCCACCGGTTGATCCGCCGACTCTTGTGATGCAACGTCACAACTCGAGAATACCGAATTAATTTGAAGCGTAACTTGGATTTTCGAATCGGACCAAAAAAGGTATCTTGCACTACTCGGCCCCATGTGGGACCTGTGTACCAAATTTCAGAAAGATCCATGAAATATTTCTTGAGAATTCACGGTAACAATGTTTCAAGGTGAAATTCAAGTTGGGCGCCTTGTGGCCATATTGGACTTTCGATTCGGATCGAAAAATGTATCTGGCACAACTAGATCATAAGTGGAACCTGTGTACCAAATTTGAGAAAGATCCATGCAGTAGTTCCTGTGAAATCGCGATAACAAGGTTTCATGGGGAAATCCAAGATGGCTGCCTGGTGGCCATATTGGATTTTCGAATCGGACCAAAAAGGTTTCTTGCACAACTAGACCCCAAGGGGAACCTGTGTACCAAATTTGAGAAAGATCCATGCAGTTGTTCCTGAGAAATCGCGATAACAAGGTTTCATGGAGCAATCCAAGATGGCTGCCTGGTGGCCATATTGGATTTTCGAATCTGACCAAAAAAGGTTTCTTGCACAACTAGACCCCACGGGGAACCTGTGTACCAAATTTTAGAAAGATCCATGCAGTAGTTCCTGAGAAATCACGATAACAAGGTTTCATGGGGAAATCCAAGATGGCTGCCTGGTGGCCATATTGGATTTCCGAATCGGACCAGTAAAGGTATCTTGCACAACTAGACCCCATGGGAAACCTGTGTACCAAATTTGAGAAAGATCCATGCAGTAGTTCCTGAAAAATCGCGATAAGGTTTCATGGGGAAATCCAAGATGGTTGCCTGGTGGCCATATTGGATTTTTGAATCGGACCAAAAAAGGTTTCTTGCACAACTAGACCGCAAGGGGAACCTGTGTACCAAATTTGAAAAAGATCCATGCAGTAGTTCCTGAGAAATCGCGATAACAAGTATTCATGGAGAAATCCAAGATGGCTGCCTGGTGGCCATATTGGATTTCGGGATCAGACCAAAAAACGTTTCTTGCACAACTAGACCCCAAGGGGAACCTGTGTACCAAATTTGAGAAAGATCCATGCAGTAGCTCCTGAGAAATCGCGATAACAAGGTTTCATGGAGCAATCCAAGATGGCTGCCTGGTGGCCATATTGGATTTTCGAACCTGACCAAAAAAGGTTTCTTGCACAACTAGACCCCACGGGGAACCTGTGTACCAAATTTTAGAAAGATCCATGCAGTAGTTCCTGAGAAATCGCGATAACAAGGTTTCATGGGGAAATCCAAGATGGCTGCCTGGTGGCCATATTGGATTTCCGAATCGGACCAGTAAAGGTATCTTGCACAACTAGACCCCATGGGAAACCTGTGTACCAAATTTGAGAAAGATCCATGCAGTAGTTCCTGAAAAATCGCGATAAGGTTTTATGGGGAAATCCAAGATGGCTGCCTGGTGGCCATATTGGATTTCGGAATAGGACCAAGAAAGGTTTCTTGCACAACTAGACCCCAAGGCGAAGCTGTCTACCAAATTTGAGAAAGATCCATGCAGTAGCTCCTGAGAAATCGCGATAACAAGGTTTCATGGGGAAATCCTAGATGGCTGCCTGGTGGCCATATTGGATTTTCGAATCGGACCAAAAAATGTTTCTTGCACAACTAGAAACCAAGAGGAACCTGTGTACCAAATTTGAGAAAGATCCATGAAGTAGTTCCTGAGAAATCGCGATAACAAGGTTTCATGGGGAAATCCAAGATGGCTGCCTGGTGGCCATATTGGATTTTCGAATCGGACCAGAAAAGGTATCTTACACAACTAGACCTCAAGGGGAAGCTGTGTACCAAATTTGAGAAAGATCCATGCAGTACTTCCTGAGAAATCGCGATAACAAGAATTGTTTACGGACGGACGGACGGAAGGACGCCTCGACTGACGGACGGACGACGGACGACGAACAAAAAGCGATTTGAACAGCCCACCATCTGATGATGGTGGGCTAAAAATCTGATCGGAAAAGCGTCCAAAAAAAACCCCCAAGGGTATATTTGGTGTGGGGGGGGGGGGGGTCGGACCCTTGACTTTCCCTCCTGAACACTTCCCGAATCGCGAAGCCAGATAGGTTTAACACCCACAATGGTCAAGTGTCTTGGTGGTCGTTCGGCTATCGTGTTCGTCAGATGGAGACACTTACGAATCTCCCAGTCTGTTAAGATGAGCGCTTGACTGGAAATAGGTTGCTACTATACCTCATCCTAAGTAAGCATAACATAGTGTAATGACTCGAGCCTCGGGTAAAGAAAATTCTTATACCTGTAGGTAAAAAGTGCAGTATTTTTGGTGAATAAAGTATTCCTTTTGGATGAAGGAAGGGCTAATGAAGTTCATTTACTCTGCGCTGATGAGATTTTCTTTCGGTTTGCTGGTGGTGTCCCGCTGCATTGTGTATCAAAAGGAATTGATGAAATTGATAGAAAGCTAATATTGCCTTGCCCCATCTTTGTTGATTGTCATCGCCGCAACTAATTAAAACAAAAGTAAAACATGAAAAACCGGTTCGAACTCAAGGAAGCCAATGCCGTCATAAATAGGTCATGTGTTATCCTTGCTTCGCGATAACGTCGAAAATAGGTCGAGTTGACGGCATAAATAGTCATCTGATATATACAGAACGAAGAATTTCGGCTAATTGTGCAATACCAGTCTGTTCGGGGATTACCTCAGTGTGAAGTCACATAGCGTCACAGTCAATCGGTGAACGGTTTCACCACCAACAAACCAGAGATAATCTTGCACTATGTTGCCCAATAAAGCTGATACTCACAATCCTGAGATAGTCTTGCTATATCTTGTATATATATTTAAAAGAGGGAGTATCCGTTCCAACTAACCCGGTTAGTAAATATACCGAAGATAGACTGAGCGAATGTAGATACGAAATCGCCGTTTGTTCCATCGCGTTCCTCGAGATGAAATCTTTAAATTATGTATTAAGCATTTTTTCCTAACTCTATTTGTTTTTTCCGCTATTAAGGGGTGCAGGCTTCGTGTAATAAGTAAGACTTACCTCTAGTGTCTAATGAGTGGTGGATCGGTTTGTTGTACATTGAGTTGTGTTATTAACTGCTAGGTCGATCTTGTGTATTAAATCGGATCTACTTATAGCTGTTATCCTCGTGAAAAAGAGTTGGATAGTTATCATTCTGCTTTGTAAACTGCTTGAGAACATTTACGGGGATTCTCACGTATGAGTTGTATATTTTCTTATTAACTGGTAGGTCGATCTCGCTTAAAATCAAATTGGTCACCTAATGTAGCACAATGAATTTCGGCTACTTGTACAATAGCAGTCTATTCGGGGATTCCCCCGTGCGATGTTACATAGCGTCACAGCCAATGGGTGAATGGCTTCACCACCAACAATCCCAAGATAGTATTGTACTATTTTGTGCAATACAACTGATTTCATTATCGTCTAATATATATTTAACGAAGAATTTCGACTAATTCTGCAATACTATTTAATATATAAGTATGGTGGTTCCAATGACTCAGAGGAGTTGAGAGTGAGTGTCCGTTCCAATTAACCAGGTAAGTAAATACAACTTCGTTGTACTGATTCCTATGTTGTTCAGTGCTCTGTTTATAGGCTGAGCGAAAGGGAATACAGAAGTGAAGCATACAGCTTTGCATACCTATGAAAGAGGGGCAATGTTTGATTGTCATGGTCACAGTATTATTTTCACGGTAGCACGAAACTTACACCGTCGGATTTTCATAATAATGCGGTAATGTGGGGACCTCTAATGGACACGGCTGCGTAGATATTACCGAGAGTAAAGATGTAGCCGACTCCGACCCTTTGCCCGATATAAAAACCATACGTTCAACGCGGGAGGGTTGGGTGAAGTTGACGAACTAGATCGTTGCGATCGACGACCTGATCGCGAAACGCGTAATCCGTAATGGTACTTGAGTTAAAGCTTATACGATGGACAGGGTAAAATTCATGTTCGCCGCTAGAAGACGAATGAGCATAGGCGCAACAAAATCTATCCCACAAAAGATTTTGTGTTTCATGGCAAAATTTCACGAAGCCACATCTCGTCGGTACGGATATCTGTTCCTCGATTTAAAACCTCACACAGCGGAAAATGACAGACTGTCTACCAATGTAATAGCAGGTGACGAGGAACCTGCGAAAGAAGAAAGGCATCAACAACTGCTGCCTCGTCTACCCCCAACTCATAATCCATCAACACAAATTCAACTCATACGAGTTTCTTTCTAACGTGATACCATCTCACGATCCACCATGGTCCGCTAAGAGGAATGATTAAGTGGGAGAGGGATTATATACGAAAACAGATACACCGTGATTCAAACGGAATGAAGATGATGACGAGTCCCAGCAGAGGTAGATGATCCATAGGAGCGGGAACGAAATGGAACGTCGAAAGAGAAAATACCCTTCAGATGACGAGAGTTGTGACTTTGACGAACTCATCCATCCTGGAGAAATAGATCAACCTACCGATTTGCGGAAACGGGTCAAATATAACATGTGGAAAGAGATGTTCGGTAAACCTATCAGAGATTGTAGGGTTGAGATTGAGGAGAGAAAACAGCAATATGCAAAGCCAAGGTTATGACGAGGATGAGCCTGGTGAAAATGTTACGCAGGATTATATTCCAACGAGGATGAAGACTTTACGTCAAACATACTACAATCTCCTTGCTAACATACAAACGCTACAAACTGACTATATTCATAACGAGATTTTGAAAACAACGAGGCGTCTACAATCGACATATGACATAGACTACGAGGAAGCGCTCAGACAGACGACTAAGATGCGGAAATGCTTATTCGATAAGTTGATTGAAAGAGTTAGTAATAATAACGACTATTAGGAAAGCAGTGACAGCGAGGACTCCGAAAACCTCGATTTCGAATAAAGACTTCAGTCGAAATATTTGTAGATAAACATTGAATGGAAGGCTAGATGTCGAAATGATAGCCACAACGAAGGCGATGTATTTCATAAGATACTTTTATCTCATTATTTGTAAAGCAGTGCTATGAGTCGATGAATAGAACGATTATTTTGTAATCTTCGTAATGGTTTGTCTCTATTTTATACTACTCATATAATTCCTCCTCCTCCTTCTCCTCCTACCTCTCCTCATAAACGAGTACATAAAAAGACAACGCTATATATACAATGACATTATTTATTTACCCACGAAGTATAAATGCTAATGGTTCCTTTTTTGAAGCAATGTCAGACATTTTCCAAGTTCATGGTTTCATGTTCTTCGGATGTATCGTCCTCTTACGAGTCGATGAACACAAAACTATATACACTCATTTCATTGGTACTTGTTCACTTTCCGTTATCGTTGAACAAACGTGACCCCGTCTCAGCGTCTATCATATATTAACTTGCGCAACAGATAACGTTCAATGTTTTCTCAACGTCCTCTACACAGTTCTTTAAATTTGGCCACATGGACAGGTCCAATGTCTGTCCAACTTTTGTGGGATATAGTTTGTTGCGTCTATACTCATTCGTCTTCCAGCGGCGAACATGAATTTTACCCTGTCCTTCGTAGAAGCTGTAACTCAGGTACACGTCTTCTGACAACAGTAAAGGTTAGGCCTTGACTACGCGTTTCGCGATCAGGTCGTAGTTCGTCAACTTCACCCAACCCTCCAGCGTTGAACGTATGGTCTTTATATCGGGCAAAGGGTCGGAGTCGGCTACATCTTTACTCTCGGTATTATCTACGCAGGCGTGCCCTTTAGAAATCCTCACATTACCGCATTATTATGAAAATATCCGACGGTGTAAGCTTCGTGCTACCGTAGAAATAATACTGTGACGTCACGATGACGTCACCATGACAGTCAAATATTGCCTGTATGCTTCACTTCTGTATTCCCTTTCGTTCAGGAGATATAAAGAATTTTCTATTTTATCGACATCACTTCCGGTTGACCTATTTTTCGCGTTCACGCACTCGACATTCTTATCGTGTACATTCTAAAATTCTACAAATAGATTTGTGACGTCATCGAAGCGGACAGCAGTCAAAATAAGTCATATCCAGATAAGTAAGTAAACAGCATATTTCGACGCTGAATAACGGCGAAAGTTACGGAGATACGATAAATTCGTATAGGAACTTTACGATAGATCCCGATACGAGAAATACAACGCCACAGACCACGTGCTCCTATGTCGCTTATTTCTCGGGAAATCGCCGAATCACGTGACAACAATTATCGTCTAATCGCGGTGAAAGTTACTGTTGCGCGATAAAACTGTATAGGATCTTTTGTACATTTATACGAGAGGAATACGACGCCGCAAGCCGCAAGTCTCTATCTGTCTTAGTTCCCGAGATATCGCCATCGGTAATTTATAGAAAATTCGAAAAAAATTGGCAAAATAAAAAAAAAATGTGTTCGGAAACGAATGTGGATGCTAGGCCCATATCTGAGGAATCTGCCTACAACTAAGCACTGAACAAAATAGGAATCAATACAACTTCGGTGTATTTACTTACCGGGTTAATTGGAACGAACACTCACTCTCAACTCTTCGAGTCTCTCGAGCCACCATACTTATATATTAAATAGTATTGCACAATTAGTTGAAATTCCTCGTTCTATATATATTAGATGATAATGAAATCAGTTGTATTGCACAACATATTGCAAGACTATCTCGGGATTGGTGATGGTGAAACCATTCACCCACTGGCTGAAACGCTATGTGGCATCGCGCGGAGGAATCCCCGAACAGAATGGTATTGTACAATTAGCCAAAATTCATTGTACTACATCAGGTGACCGATTTGATTTTACGCGAGATCGACCTACCAGGTAATAAGGGGATCTACAAGTCAGCGTATAGCAGCATACGGGAGAATCCCCGTGATTGTTCTCGAGTAGTCTACAAAGCAGAATGATAACTATCCAACTCTTTATCATGCTGATAACTGCTATTATTATACATTTAATTTTATAATCCAATGAAAACCGTTTATTTGTACCACGTGTCGGTCCAGTACCGAGAACCGTATTGGATCCGCGAGCAAGTGTTATTGGACTCGTCAGAAAGTGTTATTGGACTCGCCAAGACTGCGTATTGGATTCTTTCAAAGGGGGGTAACTCACGATTATATGTACGTGGCACAGTGTCATCTGCTTCTGACAGTCGGTCAGACACTAGTGACAGCGGTAGACAAGATGCCCGAATATATTATACATATTTTCCTGAATATTTCATGAAATAATTCTTCTAAATATACTACTATTTATTATGAATGTAAATATCTCGAAAAAAAACAGAAAATGATCAAATCAAAGCAGAATATATACCATCCATTTAAATGTATTCTTTAACTTGATTGTCATATTTCCAAATAGCGAAATTAACAATGGAAGTATTTATGTGTGTAGTTTTTCATGTTATGCTTTGTAACTTTATCAGTAATAAACGAAAGTTTTAACTCTGCGGCGTCTCGTCCAATACGGACTTTCAACCCAACGTAGACTCGCACAATAAAACTCCATATTGGATTCAACATTGTATAATAACCTCATATAAGTAGATCCGATTTAATACACAAGATCGACCTAGCAGTTAATAACACAACTCAATGTACAACAAACCGATCCACCACTCATTAGACACCAGATACTCTCTCTCTTAAATATATATATACAACATATAGCAAGACTATCTCAGGAGTGTGAGTATCAGCTGTATTGGGCAACATAGTGCAAGACTATCTCGGGTTTGTAGCTGGTGAAACCGTTCAACTATTGACTATCACGCTGTGTGACGTCACACTGGGGTAATCCCTGAACAGACTGGTATTGCACAATTAGCCGAAATTCTTCGTTTTATATATATCAGATGACTATTTATGACGTCGCCGCGATCTATAGCTGACGTCATGCTGACCTATTTATGACGTAATCGGGAGTCAAGAATTAAAAAAAATGGAAAACAAAATTTGACCTATTTGCGACGTTAGGTGGTCCTCCACAGTTTCGTAGTAATGTTTCTCCACAGTTTCGTAGTAATGGCCCCTCTCTAATTTCATAATACGATAGACTGCCCTTGTTCTGCTACATCATAATTCTTCTTGTCTTCTTAATAGCTTATATCTATAATGCCATCCTATTCAGCATTATCAACGCTACAAACGAGTACGTACAAATCGAGTGCTGGCTTCGTCTACACGCTGATCGGGATCATGGAGTAAAGTTTGTCCTGCCTCAGTTATGCCCCTTGGGTGTGCCTAAAAATCGGGACTCATTTACGGGAAGAAAATCTGACAAAAAACGGTTAGGTTGACACCCCCTTTTTTTTGCCTTTTTAAGTTGAGACCGGACCAGGGAACGTGAGTAAGAAGTTTAATTGAAATCGCTCTTACAGATTTTTCTGGAAATTGAGCCGAATTTGACCATTTTTCGACATTTTTAAGGGGTTTTCTAGGAAAAATGAAGCAAGCATGGAGGAGAATGTTCGAGTTAAATTTTTCTATAACATAGCAGTGTTATATCTTAAAATAATAGTTTCATCATGCTCTTTCAGAAAATATATACATATAAGTGATTTGGGTTGAACGTTTTGCGACAACTGGTGGCCGAAAAACGGACCCATAGTCTATTCCATGCCGAATAAAAGAATCTCCGGAGTGCACCCTTATCGTGACGCGCATTCTCGTCTCGCGAGACTCACTACTACGAGAAAGAGTCTCACGTGTAAATGGGAGCCATCCCCCAAAATTTGGGGGGTGAGTAGGCGGCGTATGATTTTCACCGTCTGTATCCGGCTTGTCATTGACCTGCTGACTCCGCCGAGTTAGAAGCGAATTGCTAAACATAACGTGGGCTATATAATTGGAAAATGACTCTTTCCGTTTCGGAGCATATCAATCGCAAACAAATTATTGTCGGTATGTATACTTGGCCGTGAAAACGAGTTATCTAATACAGGAAGTAGTTCGCACAGTTCCGATCCATTCTCAAAGAGAGCCGTGTCTACCGCAAGACGGTACATCTTCGGAAAATTTATTACCTATGCCAGGTTCTTAGCGTAACATGTACTTGATCAGGGCAAGGCAGTTGCAGCATTTCTGTGCTTCTTTCACTACATAGTACTGTTCACACGCCCTATGATATGTACTTTTGTTGCTATCATTATGCAAGTTTCGTTGTTAAAAAAATAAAACTGAACGTTGAACTTTATTTATGGCCTACTCGTTTGAAGCAGCAGACATAAATTTAGTTGACCTAGATTCTGCATTGAAGATCAACCATTGAAACGCGGAAAACAACGAATTACGTCAATTATACCTTATTTTCGCCTGCATGTTGTCTGATCGTACTATTCTTGTTTACCTGATGATGCTAAACAATAATGATCTTGTGATCTTTGGGTTGGGTCATAAATTTTCTGAAGATGTACCATTTTGCGTGTCTACCCGCGGGAGAATAGTCCCGGTCGAGCGAGTGATGTCATGCTGCCTCGCTTTGAGATTGGAGATTCAAAAATGTCACCAGTTTACATGAGAGTCGCTTTGGCCTCCCGCGGGTAGACACGACTCTCTTTGAGAATGCGTGACGCGAGGATAAAAATTACCTATTTATGATGTCATCATGCCCTATTTATGACGTCATTGGCTTCCCCGGCTTCCCTGGCTTCGAACCGGATTTTCGTGTTCTAACAAATTAAAGCAAAATACTTGCGCATATCTAACCCGTAAGTTAAGGTAGTCTTTTAATGTTGTTTCAGTATTATAGAAGTATAAGGAATTGATTAATATTTTGACAATATCAATCGATTTTTGGAGATGTATTCATTTGACCTAATCGCGAAAGGTAATGTGCCAGATTCTGGGGTACACTGGGACACAAACGACGGGGTGCAATGGGAAATGTTAAAAGGCAAAGCATTATATTGATCATGAAATGTCAGTAAAATGCATTATTCTGTTTCCAGGCATAAGATATTAATGACGTCGATTTGACGGATGAATTTCCAAATGAACAAAACAAACAAAATAAAAAAAAAAACAAAAAAAAACGCCAAAGTTAGGTTTTACTTTGACAACGGAGCTTACACAAAATATTTTTCTCGAAGTTGGACACCAGGCACAAAAGGAGATGACGCCTTGATCACAATTCCAACTTCTATTGTAGCGAATGGAAATTACCCAAAAACACGTATGTTGCAGCATTCCGACAGCCGACACAATGCACCCAGCCAGGTGTTACAATTCACCCAGCTAGGTGTCACAATGCACCCAGGTAGGTGTTACAACGCACCCGGCTAGTTGTCACAATGCATCCAGCTAGGTGTCGCAATGTACCCAGATATGTGTCACAATGTACCCAGATATGTGTCACAATGCACCCAGCTAGTTGTCACAATGCATCCAGCTAGGTGTGGCAATGTACCCACATATGTGTCACAATGTACCCAGATATGTGTCACAATGTACCCAGATATGTGTCACAATGCACCCAGTTAGGTGTCACAATGCACCCAGCTAGGTGTCACAATGCACCCAGCTAGCTGTCACAATGCATCCAGCTAGGTGTCACAATGCACCCAGCTAGGTGTCGCAATGCACCCAGCTAGTTGTCACAATGCATCCAGCTAGGTGTCGCAATGTACCCAGATATGTGTCACAATGTATCCAGATATGTGTCACAATGCACCCAGCTAGGTGTCACAATGCACCCAGCTAGGTGTCACAATGTATCCCGCTAGGTGTCGAAATGCACCCAGCTAGGCGTCACAATGCACCCAGCTAGGTGTCACAATGCAACCCATATACCCGGGATTCATCTCGGAAATGCAATTCTCGAGGAAGGTTCAGCAGTTTTTGAGTGGTATTATATTGTATAACAAATAAGGTAAACCACAAAAGGTTATTCAATTCAACGATGGTAAAAGAGATTTTCGCGTAAAACTGAAAAGCATAACAATGCACCCCAGTCTTACAATTTCGACATCGCAATTTCGATATGACAATTTCGATGATTATAATTTCTACATCGTAAACTATCCCCTTCTCGACTGCAATATTGATTTGTGACCTACATATCTCGCCTAGCAGCATTTGCAGGATCCTGTGTAGGGCCTAATATGTGACGATTTTAATCAACTTCACCGAACATTATTGCAGAAAATTGTAAAACAGGGTTATACCACCCGGTCTCTCCATTCCACTCAAATTTAGCGATACCTATGACAGGCTGATAGCAAAATACGAGCATAGCGTTCAAGATCTATGGCATTACGTGTCTTAACTTGTGTCTAATTGCACTTAATCCGTGGTTGTGGGTAGCATAAACGCATGCAATTCAACGTCCTCGTGTTGTTCTTATCAACAGTCTCGATCAATGTGTGACTGAGATACATCATTCTCTAGATCAAATCTTTACAGGGAAAATCATATTGATTAAGAATACTGATCAGAAATACAGATTTGATGTTTGTTGTCGAACATGATGATGTCTTGTCGGCGTCAATGAAAACCATTGGTTGCTTCTCTCTTTTAACTTGTTCCATGAATTAGGTCTTTGGATTATGGTCTCGGAAATTATTTACTGGTCGATGGCTGACTATAGAATGTCGGAATAGAAGCTTGTTTATTATTTTTCCTACATCTATAGTTTTGCTGAACATCATTTTCAAATTTACCGGCAGTCGTCACAAAACTGTACAAATTGTGATCGCCAATCGTGTATGTGCCTTCGAGAATTATCGATTCTGGACCATTTATCTATCTTCAGGATGGGAACTGCCGGTTTGACCCTTCAGCTGTGGTAGGCTCAGACTTTGGATGGGTAACAGCTCAGAGTGGTAACGAGTTACATGTCCAATATTACGTCGCCCTAGATGGACCAGTTGCAACCCTGATCGATGCCTCATTGCCCAGTTTTACATTTTACTCGTCCGGTGTTTACGACGATCCAGGCTGTAACTCCACACTTCTGGACCACGGTATGCTCATAGTGGGGTACGGTACGGACCAGTCATCGGGGAAGGACTACTGGATACTGAAAAATACGTAAGCTTCATTTCATCATGGTCGTAGTAAATATTTAGAATGCTTTGACAGCCAAAATTATTGCTTAACGCTACCCACAGTGAGTCCTGCTCCCAATCCCTACTACAAAATTTTCTACACTTTCTCCGAAACAACAACAAATTAATAGCAGATGTGTCGTAACGTGAGAGCGCATCATCTCAGGCTCATTCTGAGCCTATGTGTATACCAATCCTATGGCCATGGGTCAAATCAAAATGACTGGACATTTGCGTTCGTCGTTTTTCTTCCAAATGTTGCCTGTTTACGCGGCAAATGTTCAAAATTATTCAATTTCACATCAGATAATTATCTCCTATGCAGTTTTTTTAAAGAGAAATGTAAACCCCCTCCCCCCAAATCAATCGAACCGAATAATCTACCCAAAAGTGCAGTTTTATGAAATGCCGAATCTGACGTCACTGCGACGCATCTTACGTCATCAGAGCGACCATCTTAGATTTTGGAACATTTCCTAGAAGAGATTCACTCCATAATACACACAAAATCACCCAGACTGGATAGGCTTTACTAGTACACTCAACGCAAAGTAAAATGACTTCCCCCGGTTCGTGAACAGTCTAATGAATGAGTAAACCGTAGCATAGCTTTGCTTTTCGCTTTGATCTATATGAACGACGATGGACCCATTCATGAGAAGATTTGGAGATGGGTTTTTTCTGGATGGACTAATCGACTATACCTGTTGATTGGTAGTCACGCACTGGAGACAGATTGAAAATCTAGACTTTAACAAACTAATGATCGCAGGTCTCTAATAAGCCATTCAGAATCTTTGTTTTTCTAACTTTTGATTTCCATTTCTAGGTTTGGTTTGAGCTGGGGTATGAAGGGTTACATGCTTATGGCCAGGAACCACGGTAACCAATGTGGGGTGGCTACAGATGCCAGCCTTCCAATGGTATGACGAACGAAAAGACTGGCCAGAACCATGCGGGAGATCTTTTTCTCAGCAAATTTTTCGCGCGCATTTTACTCTTGTTACAAATGTAGCAACATTTATTTTGTACGGTTTTAGATTTCGAATAAAATTCTAAGTTAAACTTAAAAGTTGCTTGGATTCAACTTCTCACCGAGCAAGGCAGAACGAGCAATACAACATTGAAAAATGTAAACGATCAGGAAAAACTGAAATCACAGTGACTGAATTGCTCTTACTTGTTATGTTGTTCACCGATCAGGTTTCTTCTCACTTAGGCTGAGATTAACACTTAGCTTGCGAATGCTAGAGGGAAACTTGTTTCCAAGAAATGATTCGCTTTCAATACGCTACGGTTCCGTATTATTAATCCTACCATGACCTACATGTACCAAACTGTCTACCACATCCTTGGAACGACAAAATTTTGAGAGCTCATACAGACTAGTCTTTTGTGTTAATTGCCGTCATTTATATCTGACGACGATACAGCTCACCAATCTCCAATGTACGAGTTGTCACAGCGAAACAGCTCATCAATTACCAGTATACGAGTTGTCAGGAGCATTTCCATCATAGCTCTCTAGATTTGTATCTAATACCGCTTATGCCGGTGCTAGGGGCCGTGTGGTCATATCATCCATGTTGCCACATGAACAGGAACAATAAAAGCGTACCTGAGATACAACACATCTCACGAATCGTTAGATTCTTGGTATGTGCTTTAGAATAGGTTTACCAGAGGACTATTCTGTGAAGTCATATGACGCAGTCAGTATGTCGGCACCTCTTCCCACTTCTCTCATATGTGTTGTAATTATCATACTGGGGTCATTCTGAGGCTACTTGCGTAAATTCAAAATGGCTGTGTGAGGAATTGAACACCTTTCGAATCAAACTGGTCGATTCTATGTATTAATGTGCCCATTGCTGGTTTTTAGTTCACACCAGATAAGTATTTCCTAATTTGTTCTGCAATTTTTACGGAGAAAATGCGTAAATATTATATGGTCTAGAAATGTTACGTCACTGCATCACTTTTTTGTATTTTCTGGGAGAGCTTGACCGCGAGATATATACAACCCCATATTCAAAGTGGTAAGACTAATATTTAGCTCCCCCCCGCAAAATATCAAAATCCCAAGCCGTATAAGAATACACATTTCTGGACGGTTTTTTAACCCTAACAGGCTGTAATGGCAGCCCCTACCAAACTTTCGCCCTACATGTATATCTCCAGAACGACAAGTTGAGACCTGACACTTCGTGACTTTGTAGATTATCATATTGGGGTCATTTTGAGCATATTTACATAATCCGTAAAGCGCAGTATCATTGGTGAATTGCAAAAGGCGGTCATGTGGGTTACTTGAAAGGTGATGCTTTCGTTATTTTTCTTCAAAATTCTTGTTTTCTGCGAGGAATAGAGAGCAAAAACTATTTTATTTCACATCAAATTATATTTACCAATTTTTCGTGCAGTTTTTGCGAAGAAATTACTTGAATAAAAAATGCCTGTTTTGAAAATGACGTGACTGTGACGTCATCAAAGAAGACATATTAGATTTTTCAAATTTTCTGATAGAGCTTAACCCAATGATATAGTGTGGTAAGTTTTAGCCTCCCAGCTCGAGAGGTAAGAAAAATGTTCATGCTCATATGGTCCCTTCCAAGGCATCCCAAAAATCCCAGAGCAGATACGGTAGTAGTATACAACAATGATATTGACTCTCATTGACCTAAAAAAAAATGCATATCGTCAGGTGGGAGGTCAAAGGTCCATGAGTGCACTTGAGCATGTACTAACCTGTATCCTCTCATCCTGTCCATCATCTGACGTTGGGTCATGTTTAGACATGTTAGGGGATTCCTCCGCGGTCGTGCAGTTTGGCGGTGATGCGATCTGCCTCCGCGGAGAAAAAGTAGTCCCCAAACTTCAAATACGCTGCATGGTCCGATTGGGTCGTATGAGGTATCAATGTGAAGCATTCCTGAAGGTGCATCCACTGGGATGGGTTTGACGTGGAACTGACGTCATTCTGTGCATGCGCAGTAGACAAAGTGTATGGAAATACACGTTTTGGGGTCTAGGTGGGCCACTATTGGTCCTATGGAGTCGTATGAGGTATCAATGTGAAGCAGTCGTGAAGGAGCATCCGAGGGGATGGGTGTGACGTGGAACTGACGTCATTCTGTGCATGCGCAGTAGACAAAGTATATGGAAATACACGTTTTGGGGTCTAGGTGGGCCACTATTGGTCCTATGGAGTCGTATGAGGTATCACTCTGAAGCAGTCGTGAAGGAGCATCCGAGGGGATGGGTGTGACGTGGAACTGACGTCATTCTGTGCATGCGCAGTAGACAAAGTATATGGAAATACACGTTTTGGGGTCTAGGTGGGCCACTATTGGTCCTATGGAGTCGTATGAGGTATCACTCTGAAGCATTCGTGAAGGAACATCCGAAGGGATGGGTGTGACGTGGAACTAACGTCATTCTGTGCATGCGCTGTGGACAAAGTTTATGGAAATAGACGTTTTGGGGTCTAGGTGGGTCACTATTGGTCCGATGGAGTCGAGTGAGGTATCAATGTAAAACAGTCGTGAGGGAGCATCCCCCTGGACTAGTGTGTCGTCCGTATTCAACATTCTATGCATGCACAGACGGAATTGTAAGAAAAGTGCACTGGAAGGAACGTTTTGGGGCGACCGGGGCCCCTAATGGTCTGACGGGGTCGAATGAGGTATCAATGTGAAGCATTCGTGAAGAAGCATCCGACTGGGTGGATGTGGCGTGAAACTGACGTCATTCTGCGCATGCGCAGTATACCAAGTGTATCGAAATAGACATTTTGAGGCCGACATGGATCACTATTGGTCCGATGGAGTCGTATGAGGTCTTATTTTGAAGCTCTCGTGAAGCATCATCCGACTGGACTAATGTGTCATCCGTGTTCAATAGTCTGCGCATGCGCAGTCTGGTCGTATTATAGAAAACAGGCATTTTGGGGGTGCGTGGGGTGTGTTTGGGGTACTAAACCACTATGGATCTATGTTTATGGTTTGGTGGGGGGGGGGGGGTTCTGCGCAAGTATGTGACGTCACTTCCGATTTCACTAAAACTACTTCCGAACACAGAAGAGTTCCAATTTTCACTTAGACGTATGGTCCGGATTTTCCACGCGTGTTTTCCCCGGCCCGGCCCGGCCCGGCCCGGCCGCAGCGCGCGCGGGTTATCCGACCGCACGCCTGCGCGGCATCACCTGAAGTGCGCCGGTGATTTTCGGATAAAAAGGTCAAAGGTCACTTTCAGATCAAAAGGTCAAAGGTCCCCTTTCCGGCAAGGCTCGGCCCTCCCCGGGCCAATAGATAGCCTTTATCCATCCTTCCGAAGCATCCATGTATAGAGGAGGGTCTCCGACAATATTACCATCAATTTTTCCATGTTAAATGGTCAGTGGAGAACCCTCAGTTTTCCCCAGAACCGTATTGGCACGATAAAATACATGAAACCATGGAACTTATAGTAATAAACAGTAAACTGCTTCTGGCAAGTTGTGCAAGTGAACATCTTGGTGGTTGACAGAGTGTCGTATGAAAGGGCCAGGCCGCTTCCCTTTTATAGCACGCTTGCTGGTGATCTATCTTTAGCACACTCAGTTCATCTACCTCCAACTCGAGGACCGAGATGTACTGGTGTACGACTGAGCCGTATTGCACGCGCGCACGTGTGTGTGTGTGCGTGTGTGTGTATAGGAGTGCGTGCGTGTGGGTGTGGGTGTGTGTGGGCGTTTGCATAAGGCAGGCAAGAGGGGGGAGGGGGGGGGGCGGGCAAATAAATAGATGATAACCGACTGACCAGCCAATGCATATTTACTCGATTTTTAGCTATTTTTATTAAAATTTGAATCGGATTTTCTTTCTAAAATATAGCTTTTTATTGACTTGCGGCACATGAGTCACTGGTATCTGAACTCTTTTTGTCCCCTTGATGGTTCTTTCGTCGGACCGAAAATGCTAGTACGTTGAAATAGATGTACAAATCGGTCACTGGAGTCCAAGCGAAAGTTTTAATGGAGAAAGTTTAGATTGGGCATTGGTCGCCCAGAGACGGCGCTCCTCACAGTATGGTTTTCTGTCCGAACAAGTGGGCAGAAATGTCAATAGTCGTGTTTGATGAAGCAAAAACGGTTCTATATGTGTATTTGTATCTGAAAGTCGGAGAAAATTACTCATATAAGAACTCCTTCTTGAAAATACAACGCAATAAATTAGAACTCCCTGTCTCTCAGGATCGGACATTCATATTCGTTTGAATATTGGTTGAGTTATTCACAAAATTCAAGAAGGCGGCCGAACCACGTGAAATAGGAATTTATTTTTTGAGTATTCTTGGGGGGGGTGCAAGTGGGTGTAAGCGATCGTGTGAATGTAAAAAAAAAAATATCTCTAGTACGGAGAAAAAAGAAAAAAATAATCAAAATACGAAGAACGAAGAAAAAACAATTGTGAAGAATTCAAGTGTTTCTTTACTAGCTAACACGCTGTTTAATAGTGTTGTTAATGTCCGTACATGCAGCGGAGTAAACATCGGAAAACGTTGGAAATTGTCCACAGTTGACAACATATTTCATTATATACTCCACAAGGGCGGATCCAGCCAAGATTCATAGGGGAGGGTGTCGACTATCACAGCCCAACAGGCGAGGGTCCAAGGGCCGCCTAGGCCCCGGAGCTCCAGGTTGCGGGAGATGCGTTTTACGCGTTTTCCCGGAAATAAATCTGAACACAATGTAGGTAGATTTATTGTTCTATTTTCACATTTGTTTCGCATAAACACGCATCGATATTGAAGAATATGCCTGACACCTTTTGACTTCCTGGTTTAAGACAAACAAAACAGGCCTATAACACACCATTACACGTGGTGCGCTCGCGGCGATAATATCCAGTTTTCATAGGGGGGATGTCTGCCCCCCTCCCCCACAACGTAGATCCGCCCTTGCTCCAAAACTGTAAACAAAATAACTTATATAAGTAATTTGAGTGATATTTAAGGACGGTTTTCGGATGTGGATTTATAAAAAGAATTATAGGCCTATGTCGCCATTGGAATTTCAAAATTGGACCACGGAATCGAAGAAGAGGATTTGTGGGGATTTCTTTAGCACGTGTCATAAACGAGCCAACCAACGAAAGAAGAAAGTAGTTGTTGCACTCATGATCACGTTATTCTCCACAACAGGGTTGTTTCGACGCACACAGAAGAGCTGAATCCGCTAGATTTGCGTCCCCTCTTGCAGGCAAGCATACGAGAGTGACGGTGTGAACGGGAACGTAAATAACGAATCTCACAAAACGAGGGACGCAAAATTATAACTTGGTGGAACAGAGAACAGAGAATTAAAAATAGGAAAATACGGTGAACGTGGAATATGTCCAGAACGTGTGTACGCAAAATTAGTTTTCCTCAGAACTGAGAACGGATAATGAAAATTACCCCAAAACGGAGTACGAAAATACCCCTTGCCCCCCCCCCGCTTCTTGGTCGTCATGGTACATAGCATATATGTAGTATGAGTAGTTTGTATTCTGATGTGTGGGAAACAATAACGAAATGCGTGTATCTGTGCTCTTGAATTGGTTCGCAAGACTATGTGTGTGGGGTGGGGTGTCAGGGAGAGCAGATAACGGGAGCAGAGTTCGGGATCAATCAGATTATATCTAAATCGTGTGAAATAACCACGAGATATATAGTCGCAAGCCGATTCACTCACATCTTCTGGCGCGCAATTTTAGTCGATTGGGTGTTGTCTTAAATTAGAGAACAATGCTTTGTCTTCGCCGTACAAATCCGTTCGTATTGAGTCTCAGAACAGTACGCATAAATCTCGAAAGCAAACATTCACTCATTCTATGCACTTTTATCGTCGACCCCGAATGCGATCCCTGCTGAGTTTGCTTGAAAAATAGCTATATATTTACGTGCGCCGTCAGAACAACAGGAGCGCGTACTTCCTTCGGAACAACACAGTTATTCCCCTTGTTTCTTTTCAAATATCAGTGTCGTCCAGCGTCAGTCAGCGCCATATTAGTTTAATCGGACAGCTTTCTCTTAACATTTCAGAAATATATGCCATATGAACGCTGTGTTAGCTATACCAATTATATATGAATGCTATATCAAAACATTAAATTTAAACTTTGTGTTCGTGTGTGCGTGTGTGTGGGTATGTCTTTCCTCCCAAGTGGGGACTTGAGTGTGAATATTCAATGTACAAGCCCCCTGTTCTGGGATTCAGTTGTCACGTGGTTGTTCTCACGTTGTTGTTGTTAGTTATTGTTGAATACAAAACAAAATGAGATCTCACAAAAAAACCCCTGTCTTGTGTGTTTTCTATATGAGCATAATGCATGAAACTGGCTTTGAACAGCGTATTAGCCAACCAGTGGCCTAGAATGGAGCCAAAGGTAACCCATCCATGTCCAGAAAACATTACCCTGGTGTACAAGAACCCGGATGTAGGCGCGGACGTAGGTGAAAGCATTTTAGTACCCGGATGTAGGCGCAGACGTGAGCGAAATTCTAGTACCCTTCCATTGGTTCTTTTATCGATCGCTCATCGGCTCTTTTTCTCGACCGCTGATTGGTGCAAATGGAACTGCCCATCCTTCCCATGTTAATTTACAATCCCCTTTTTGGGTTCAAGCTCTGTATATCGATGCCGCAACATTGTTGCCATACCTTGCCGAAAGGGAGACCTCTGACCTTTTGATCTGGATATGACCTCTGACCTTTGGACCCGACATTTATCCGCGCACTTCCGGTGATGCCGCGCACTTCCGGATAACCCGCGCGCGCGCGCGCTGCGGCCGGGGCGGGTCGGGCCGGGCCGGGAAAAACCCCACAGACAGGTCAGTACATGCATTCCTATCATGTTCCCAGGTCACACCCCATTCACCCAAACCGGAAGTGACGTCATACCCCTAATTTTACATGCACCCATCCATGACTGGATGCCCCTTCACGAATGCTTCACTTTGATACCTCACTCGACTCCATCGGACCATTACTGGCCCACCTAGACCGCAAAAACGTCCATTTCCACACATGTTTCCCACAATTCCATGTCTGCGCATGCGCAGAATGTGGACAACGGCCGAGACACTACCCCAGGCGGTTGCTCCCTCACATATGCTTCACATGGATACCTCACTCGACTCCATCGGCCCATTAGTGGCTCGCCTAGGCCCCAGAACGTCTATTTCCATACACTTTCCCTACTGCGCATGCGCAGAATGACGCCAGTTCCACGTCACACCCAGCCCGTTGGATACTCCCTCACGTGTGCTTTACGTTGATACCTCACTCGATCCAATCGGCCCAATAGTGGCCCACCTACACCCAAACACGTCTATTTCTATACTACGGCCAGACTGCGCGTGCGCAGACTATTGACAACGAACGACACACTAGTCCAGGCGGATGCTCCCTCACGACAGCTTCAAAATAAGACCTCATACGACACCATAGGATCATTAGGGGCTCACCTAATCCCCAAAACGTCTATTTCCACACCCTTCTCCCAGAATTCCCTGTCAGCGCATGCGCAGAATGTTGACAACGGCCGAGACACTAGTCCAATCGGATGCCCCCTCACATATGCTTCACATTGATACCTCACTCAACTCCATCGGCTCATTAGTGGCTCACCTAGATCCCAAAACGTCTATTTTCATACCCTTTGTCTATTGCGCATGCGCAGAATGACGATAATCCGACCCCACATCCACCCAGTGGGATGCCCCCTTACAAAGGCTTCACATTGATACCTCACTCGACCCCATCGGTCCATTAGTGGCCCACCTACATCCCAAAACGGCTATTTCCATACACTTTGTCTACCGCGCATGCGCAGAATGACGATATTTCAACCCCATACTCAGCCGCTCGGATGCGCCTTTACGAATGCTTCACACTGATACTTCATACGACTCCATCGTCCCATTAATGGCCCATCTAGACCCCAAAACGTCTATTTCCATACACTTTGTCTATAGATTTAATATGCATCCCTAGTACCCGTCCTCTGCATGGCAGAACTGCACAACCCAGAACAAGTCTGGACTTGCCTTGATCCCGGGGAGCCAGGTGTTCGGCACGTGATCTCACTGACGCAGACGCCAGACCAGGTGTTCGTGATCGCCGCAACATTGTAGCGAACGTGCAACATTGTTGCAATTCGGGGAGCCAGGTGTTCGGCACGTGAACTCACTCACGCAGACACATATGCACCAGGCCACGTGTTCACGATGCCGCAACATTGTAGCGAACGTGCAACAATGTTGCAATTCGGGGAGCCAGATGTTCGGCACGTGACAACCCCCAGCCCAAGCAGGTGTCAGCGAAATTCTGGCGGGAAAACCCCCACAGTCAGGTCAGTGCATGTCCTATCATGTTCAAAAATGACCATCCCCATACCCCATACAGCCCTGTATATTGTATAATACAGACTCCTATTGTAGGGGTAATCGAAAAGACACGGACCTGACCGAAAAGACACGGAGGTGACCGAAGAGACACGGAGGTGACCGGAGACAAACGGAGGTGACCGAAGACACACGGAGGTGAACGACATTGCGGAAAACCCCCACAGACTGGTCAGTACATTCACAGGTCACGCCCCATTCACCCAGACCGGAAGTGACGTCATACCTGCATGTCACCTTGAGCTGGTGGCGCCCTCTGGCGGAAGCAGGGAACCAAGAGTTACCTCCCTGGAAAAGTTGGCTTTAAATGCTTAGACACTACTACTTATACATGTACTTATCTATGTATGATGTATCTGTCACGCTTTGATTGTGACAGTTCATATGAACACTGTGAGGGTAGTAGCATAGTAAGGTGAAATTCGTACCCCTTGACCCACTTTCGTGGGCAAATTGACACTAGTTGATTCCTGAGTCCAGTCACGTGACCGGCAGTAACCTTTGACCACTGCGTGTGCTCACAATACCGGATAATAATTGTGCGCAGTGGCCAAAGGTCACTTCCGGTCACGTGACCGGACTTAGAGGTCAACTGGTGTCAATTTGCTCACGAAAGTAGGTCAATGGGTACGAATTTCACCTTACGGATAATAATAATGCGTCGAGGTCAAATGTCACTTCCGGTATGCAGGGTTCAAATGCCACTTCCGGTCACGTGACCGGAGATCAAAGATCATGGGGTCTCAATTTGCTCTTTAAGGTCAAACGACCCGAATTTGCCGTACGGATAAAAATGGTGCGCAGAGGCCAACGGTCACTTTCGACCACGTGACCGGAACCAGAGGTGAGGTAACAGAGGTCATATGCAAATTTTGAGGTCAATTGGCCTCAATTTCCCATTCACTTGGAGCGTAGCTCTTTCAAAAGGTCAAGTTGGAACCTGGCCATAAATACGAGGGTTCAGTCAGATATTGGTTCAAATGTGGCGTGGAAGGTGTCAGTGTGTAGCACTCGTGAAGGAACGTCCGACTGAACGGATATGGCGTGGAACTGACTTAATTTAGCGCATGCGCAGTAGATAAACAATATGAGAATACACGTATGAGGGTCGAGATCGACCAATATTGGTACGAATGGGCCGTGGGAGGTGTCATAGTGAAGCACTCGTGGGGAAGCATCCGACATGATGGGTATGGCGCGGAACTTACGTCATTCCGCACATGGGCAGTAGACAAAGTGCAAGGGAATAGACCTTTTAGGGTCGAGATGGGCTAATATTGATCCCAATGAACCGTGAGAGATTTCATAGTGAAGCACTAGTGAAGGAGCGTCTAACTGAATGAGTGTCACGTGGAACTGACTTCATGCTGCGCATGCGCAGTAGACACAATATATGGAAATAGACGTTTTGGGGTCGAGATGATCCACTATAAGTCCGATTGGGCCGCAGGAGGTGTCAATATGTAATAGTCGTGGGGGAGCATCCGACTGGATGAGTGTGGCTTCGAACTGACGTCATTCGGCGCATCCGCTGTAGACAATGATTATGGGAATGGACGTTTTGGGGTCCAGATTGCCCACTATTGGGCCGATTGGGCCGTGGGAGGTGTCAATATGTAGCACTCCTGGGGAGCATCCGACTCCGCGGCGTGAAACTGACGTCATTCCGCGCATGCACAGTAGGAAACAGTATGGGAATGGACGTTTTTAGATGTGGCTTATGCTTACTCCTAATGGGAAAGTGCAGGGGTCAAAAGTCACTTCCGGGCACGTGTCCGGAACCGGAAATGACGTCACAAATGTCATAGTGAAACATTTTCTAAGGGCAATGCGACCTTTAATGCCCTTTCATAGAGTCAAGAGGCGTCTACGTGCCCTTTCGGGACCTGTCGTCGTGGCCTAGCAAGAGATATCAGCCCCTGAATACGACTGTATATGTTATTCAGTTACTTCAACGCTATTTGAATGCAAAAACACTTATCTGCCCTGAATACAACTGTATATGTCCTTCATTTACTCCAATGTTAATTTCCAGGAATGCACGTCATCAAACATGGACCCAACAATATCACCAGTTCATCCTACCTTTGTCCACATGTCCTATACCGAGAAACAGCGACAGGTGAATTGCACCAAGTAAGTCGCCTGAACCCAGGCTTCCCTAGGGTAGTGTGGGGTGAATATATAATGCTGGGCATGCGCAAGCGGACGAAAGTAGTATAGTCTAAGCACGAAGGGGCTTATTTTCCAGGGAAATAACTCTGCTTTGTGGAGGGTACGTGGAGGAGAGGAGACAGGGGGCGCCACCAGCTCAAGAGACTAAAAACTACCTCCAGCACAGAATAGTTCCAATCTAGGGGAGGTAACTCTGGGTAACTATAGTTCCGACAAAGGGCCCCTGGGCATGTATTCTTCCGCGGTGATGCGGTCTGGCGGTGATGCGGTCGCGGGAAAAAGCTTCGGCGGAGAAAAAGTAGTCCCCAGACTTCAAATACGCTGCATGGTCCGATTGGGTCGAGTGAGGTATCAAAGTGAAGCATTCGTGAAGGGGCATCTAGTCATGGGTGGGTGCATGTAAAATTTCTCCGGAAAAAAAAGCGGAACACGGACTTTACCCCTAAACTAGGGGAAAACACCTATCAACCCTAGTCAAAAGGGCTAATATCGGTCCCCGGGCTTACTGGGACCTGCCTATCAAGTCAATGGGGTGGGTGCATGTAAAATTAAGATTTGTCCCCGAAACTATAAAAAGCGGAAAACGGACTTTACCCCTACAATAGGGGTCTGTATTATACAATATAAGGGAAAATGTCTGTATGGGGTATGGGGATGGTCATTTTTTTTTCGTGGGCTTTACTATGGCTTGTGGGGTCGCGTTTTTCTCGTCTCGCCAAGAAAATGACAATGGGAAGGGTCCCGGAGCGAATCGGTGAAATTTTTGGAAAAAGTCACCGAGGTCTGTATATAGGCCTATAGGCTGGCTATGGGGGTATAGGTCCAACCTGGGAAATGTACACACGTTCATTGTGATATGGGTTGCTTGGATTTGTTTTTCACGTCTCGTCATTTAGAACACGATGGGAAGGGTCCCGGAGCGCAACGGTGAAATTTTTGGAAAAAGTCACCGAGGCCAGGGTAGGCCCATAGGCCTATACTGCATGGCTATGGGTGTATAGGTCCATACGGGGTGGACGTTTTGGGATCTAGATGGGCCAATAATGGTCCGATGGGGTCGAGTGAGGTATCAATGTGAAGCCTATGTGAGGGGGCATCCGATGGGGTGGATGTGGGATAGGAATATCGTCATTCTGCGCATGCGCAATAGACAAAGTGTATGGAAATAGACGTTTTGGGATCTAGGGGAGCCACTAGTGGGCCGATGGGATCGAGTGAGGCATCAATGTGAAGCCTATGTGAGAGGGCATCTGATGGGGTGAGTGCGGGGTTGAAATATCATCACTCTGCGCATCCGCAGTGGACAAAGGGGTATGGAAATAGACGTTTTGGGGTCTAGGAGGCCCACTAGTGGGCCGATGGGATCGAGGTGAGGTATCCATGTGAAGCCTATGTGAAGGGGCTAGACTAGGGCGTAGTTTCCATTCTGCTGCGCAGGTCACGTGGGTTGTGACGTCACTTCCGGGTTTCACCTCCAAACCCAGAAGAGTTCCAATGTTCTCTTAGACGTCCGGATGTTCAACCTCCGGGGTTTTTCCCGGCCCGGCCCGGCCCGGCCCGCCCCGACCGCAGCACGCGCGCGCAGGTTCTCCGGCCGCAGCGGGCGCGCGCGGGTTCTGCGGCCACACGCGCGCGCGCACGTCATCACCGGCAGTGCGCGGATGAATGTCGGGTCAAAAGGTCAAAGGTCACATCCAGGTCAAAAGGTCCAAGGTCTCCCTTTCGGCAAGGTTCGGCAACAATGTTGTGGTATCGATATACAGACATTGAACCCGAAAAGGGGATTGTAAATTAACCTGGGAAGGATGGGCAGTTCCATTTGGACCAATCAGCGGTCGAGAAAAAGAGCCAATGAGCGATCGATAAAAGAACCAATGGACGGGTATTAGAATTTCGCTCACGTCTGCGCCTACATCCGGGTACTGGGATGCTTTCGCCTACGTTCGCGCCTACATCCGGGTTCTTGTACACCCGGGTAATGTTTTCTGGACATGGATGCGTTACCTTTGGCTCCATTCTAGGCCACTGATTGGCTAATAGGGTGTTCAAAGCCAGTTTCGTGCATTTTGCTCATATAGAAAACACACAAGACAGGGCGTTTTGGTGAGATGTCATTTTTGTTTTTTATTCAGTAACAACAACAACGTGAGAACAACCACGTGAAAACTGAAGCCCAGAACAGGGGGCTTGTACATTGAAAGAACTGAAGCCCAGAACAGGGGGCTTGTAAACTTAAGCCCAGAACAGCGGGCGTGTGTACATTGAAAGAACTTAAGCCCAGAACGAGGCTTGTACATTGAAATGATGGGCGGCCCAGTCATATACGAGCACATCGCGGTCCTCGGCCTTGGGGTACTCGTCAAACATCTGTACGATGGTAGATAAGGATCTTCCCCGGCATCGATGGTACAGGTAAAACAAGCAATATTGTCCGCACACGCTACTGGCCAGGCTTTGCAACGTTTGACTGTTCCAACACCACGTCTCTGTGTCTTGATCCATGAAGTCTGTTAAATCGGGATGGAGGGGTGGCAGACCGTACGGGTCAAAGTATTCGCCCTGCTGTTCTGTCAAGTACACGGCCACCCAATGTTCACCGGGCCGATCCATCGGGTCCGTGTTGAGAACGTAAGCAGCAGGATACACACGGTCTAATGGGAACACATCTCGGCCGAACACCCCTTGAAACACCATACGTGTCTCTGGGTCATTCTCCAGCACGGTGGTTATCTGGTCTGTATCCATGTTAGGTGGAAAAGTCACACAGGATGTTGCGCGCCTTGTCGACTTGAATGATGTTGTCAAACTCGGCGTAGCACATCACATTGACGGTGGTCCCGAGGGCTCGTGCAAAGTGGATTTCCAACCGTAAATTGCCTTGCTTGGCCAGGGCCAGCTGATGGTCGTTCTCTAAGGTGGGGGTCAGATCGAAACAGAACAACGTGTACCGTTCGCATAGTCCTCCCGACTGATCAAATTTCCTTCGTCCTGGTTGATTTGACCGGTGGCTGTAAACAGGCTCTGATAGGCTCGAATGAAATTCGCGCGCCCAAACTTCGGTGTTAAGCCCGTGGCTGGGACCTGTTGTCCATCCACATGCAGAGCCACAAAATTGATGCCGAAATGTTTAAAGTCAAACGGATTCTCTGGGTAGGCTCCGCTGAAACTGGTATTTTCCACACAGGCCAGGATCAATCGCTTGGGTAGTTCCCACAGGAACAGGTTTTCTTTGTTGGCGCCCATATTTCCAGCAGGCACAGAGAACACTTTGGTTTGTACACGTCGGATAGGGTACTGGGCTGGTTTTGTTTCCAAGGCTTTCATGTGTCCCAATTGAACGGCTGGATTCGGTTTCACTTTTCGGACATACAGGACTGCGTCTTGGATGACAATCTTATAGTCAGCTGCATGCCCCTCTACGTTAGTGGCCATTAAGGCGAAGGTCGGAGGCGCCCGTATCAGCCGGATTTTGATGGGGATCTTGTTCAAGAGGTACTGGTCTTGCATGAACATGTCTGCGTGTAGTCGACCCATGAGATCCACCGAGGCACCGTTCGCAGTCAAAGCCTTCCGTTTGTTATATCCCACATCGTCCACCGTGTCCATGTGCTGGGCTGTGTCCTGGTAGAGTAAAGCGCCTGTCAGTTGAGATTTTTTAGCCTCTCGGCCATACGACAACAGTGTCTCGATGTAGGCTCGATATGTGCACGTGTTGGTCGAGTCACTGATGAGTTTGTCGCTGAGAAATATATCCACCTGTTGAAACATCGAGTGCAGCCAGAGATTCGTCGGGCCCACCGTTGCAGCTTGTATGATTCTGGAGCCATCTCCATTGACGATCTTGGCTTTCACATACAAGTATGTATGGGCTAAATCCACATAGGCCGTATCCGCATTACTGATGGTGAACTCGATGGGCCCTGTTTCGTTGATGCTGGAGAGCGGGAGATGCTCCACCCATAATCCTTGTTCGGCACTGGTTTGTGTGGGCGGGACGGTCCACAAATCAAATTCACTGTTGGTGGAGGGACAGGAATCGGCGTGGATCAAGGACATGTTTTAAGAAAAGATATCCTGGGTCTTCGATGTGCATCGTCGCTGGGTCGGTCGTCGACTGGTGCGTGGTCTCGGTGGGGCAGCTCTTTTATTCCCTACGGTGCGTTGTGCTTTGGCCACCAAGACGCCTCCTGCTTCTTTGGCCCGCCGTTTCAAGGCTTCTTTGGGTGCCGTACCCCCCAAGACATCACCGCGACTTGCAGTCCACTGCGTACCGCTTGTTTGCCGACTGCTTTCACCCCACGCGTCACCAAGGGCAGGAACGCTTTGACGATGCTGCCGAGTATGTTCCCCAGTCCATGTCCTCGTTGCATGCGTGCTATCTAAAGACCGGAAAGCCACCCCCGGCCTGTTGGGCATAATAGTCCATATAGCTGCGTGCATCGCACTCGTAAGGTACTTTCATTATGCAAAGTGGGGAGCACGTGCTTGTCGAAAATGAAGTGTCAGCACCAGTTTTCGAATGCCACCGGGCGCCCCGTGTCATCTCTTATATCCACCGTGATCGTGTTGATGTCGGTTTGGCGTACGGATAGGTAGAGCATGTGGGTGAAACTGTGGGTGACTTGATCTCCATACGTCTTTTTAATGGGGACCACCTGTAACAGAGGTGTGTTGATATCGCCCACGATGTGGTTGTCCACCACGTCCGAGTAGACGTAGAGTCCGTACATACCCGACTTCATATCCATCGGGATCTCGCCTTGGTGGGCGGTGGGACCAGCGAACGTCTGTAGATCGAAACCCAGCTTTTGCTGTAGGATAGGACTCAGTACGACACTCGCGTTGGCGGTGACGATAAGCTGTGCCTTGCCGTTGTGTGCGTTGTAATCGAAGTCCACTTGATTCTTGAAGGGAAAGGATTTGATGGGTTTTGAAGTATTCGTGACCTCCCGTAGAGCCTTATAATGCAACAGTCTTGACAGCCCACCCATGAACTCCTTGGGGGTATCGTATTGGGCTTCGGGGAGGGTGAGTCGGGTGTTTTTGCCTTCGTTTGTCATCTCGTACCACACTTCATTGGCTCGCTTCACCAGGACGCACGTTGTACCACGAGTAAGGGTATTGGATATCCACGAGGCCACATTCCCATCGTCCAGGTAAATGCAACAGTTGCGGTAACTGGGTCAGATACTTGGCCACGGTGTTGTCAGGAAACACATCAAGCGAACTGTTACTGGGTAGGGTGAGGTAAAACATGGCGACTGAGCTATCCTGCTGCTGCTGTTGGTTGTAATAGGTGTTCCAGGCCTTAGGGGTTGTGTCCGGCGTCGTGTTCGTCGCGTTGACTTGCTACGTGTCACGGCTCTGGAGATGTTGGGTGTCCTGATCAAGGATGCTTTTTTAAACGTCTGAAAAGAAATTGCCCGTTGTGGTGGTGGAGTTTTGGGGGGTGACTCCGGTTCCCATTCGGATTCTCAAGAAGGTAGTGGGCCACTCGGCGATTGCTGGGTTCGCTGCATAAAGGCCCAGCGGTGGGGGATCCCCACCAATTCCTGTGGTACATGCATGTCTTTCAAGCCTTGAGAGAAGACCTCCCATCCTCGAGGATCCGTGTGCGACCTGCGTTTACGCATCAGGTCATTTACTAAATCCGTCATGTGGGTCCCGGGGACTACCTGATTCTGTACCAGTAGTTCGCCTTTATCAGCCCAAGTCATGTTAGGATTCTGTTTCATCCGTTGTAATACCAGGCCAGCTTGTTTCTTGAACGATGCAGGTACACTCTTCAGCACTTCGTCTTCCACCCACTGTGGGGCTGTGGGTGGTACCCCTGGTAATGGCGGCTGTTGGAGCGGTGCTGAGGTCGGCGGTGTGTCACGTGGTGGTGGTGGTGGTGGTGGGGTAGAGAGGGTTTTGTATTGGTCCATGAACGCCATGTACCGTTGAAACGTCTCATTGTACCGTTGTACTTTCTCACTGTCGCTTAACCCCGGTCTCTATAAGATCTGTTGCATCTCTCCATCGAGGGTGTTTATGGTCTTCACCGTAGGTGGGACAGGGTAGGGCGATTGGAGGTTTTGAAGGAATCGTGGTTCGACGAGGACCATTTTTTTCGTGTGGTTCATTGTCGGCCGAAGAGTCCACCCAATACTGGACCCAACACGGAAGCGGCCAACGGTGCTAAGATGGCCCCGAGAAAGCCGCCTATCTGTAACACCTTTTTCTTTTGTGTTTGAGGGACCCGCTTCTGGACTAGGGTTCGGAGACCTGTCTTATGCTTGACCAACTTGGTCTTCTGAGCCGGAGTTAGTGGTACTGTGCCTTTTAACAGGTTGCACCCGATCTCGCACAGACAGCGTACAAGGTCAGGGTCCGCACCGCGTACAATGGTTCGGACCAACTCGAGTGGGGCCGTCTTCAATACACGGAGCGTCGGGGCGTGCTTCCGTACTCGCGCAGACGTCATGTACAACTAATGCCAGAACCCACAACTCTGCCCTTTTTATCCACTTCAGAGAACAGAGACAAAGTCAACCATGCTGTGGTATTCATTCTTTTTATTATCCCCATCATCAAACACACACTCTAGCTGGGGGAGCCACTGTGGGTGTGTTTACATTATTTTTGCATGTACACGTGGTTGGCCTCCCCGGGAAAGATGCCGGACCGTAGTCGAAGGTGGGCGGGGGTGGCTTGCTTGAGGTCGAAGAGCATATACCCGTGCTGAGGGGTTGTCGCATCTTTGAACGCTTCCAACGCAAACGATGTGCGGCCGCGATACATCTGTCTCGCCAGGTGCAGCAGTTGAGTGGTATCTCTCGGGTTTTTGAAGACCACCAGGTAGTGGGCATTTAAGCTGATGTTCCGATGTTCTTTGTTTTTACTGAACAGATTCTGCACAATGTAGATGATGCTGAGCCGTCGATGATGGCTGCCTTTGGTAAAGAGTTGGGTGACCCGCGCATCCGTCTCTGCCATGAGATCATCCAGAACCACCAAGGTGTCGGGTTCCAAATCGGCCAGGTTGGGTAGGCCTTCCACGAACGTGATGTGGGGCGTTGCTGCATACGCTTCCTGCCATTCTCCGTAACACCACACGACTCGGGCAATGGGTGGGGTGATCATGCTGTCGGCGTGTTGAAGGAGCTTCCGGACGAAGTGCGTTTTGCCGGAGCCCGTCGGTCCTGCGATGACGCAAGTGAAGGGATGCTGCCACCGAGGGTCCATTGTTCGAGGTGTATCCGCTGTCGTGTTAACCCGCTCTTGTAAATTTGGTACGAGTGAACTGGAGTGGTGGTGTTGGGTACAACGTCGGTCGTCGTTGTCTGTTCACTGCGAGTGATGATGGTGGTGGGTACAACGTCGGTCGTCGTTGTGTGTTCACTGTGAGGGATGAAATCCGGTGGGTCTTCAGACGTACTTGGTGTACTTGGTGTACTTGGTGTAGATGTTGACTGTATACTTGGTGTGGAGGTCGACGTGGCATGTACACGGGGTGTAGTGGTGACTGGGCTCGATACGGGGTTGACTGGTGCTATCTGTAGACCGGTTTCACTGATGGCTGGTGTTCTCAGTTGGTTAAATAGCGTGCTGACATAGGCTACGTCGTAAAACACACCTCCGTACAACACACTCAGCAGGGTTAGCAGAATCACCACAAAGCCCACTTGCGCTTTGCCCGTTTTGGGAGACGCTGTGTTCAGAGGCAGCTGCTGTTTGTGCATAGCACCGTGGTCGAACGTGGAATGAAGGATGACGGTAGTGGTATCTGGCTTTATAGTCGTTTCACCTGGTTGGCAGCGACCCAGGAATTGAAGGAACTGGGCCAGCCTTGCCATTTGACGAAATGAAACAGTTTGCCACGTAGACGTTCCGTTTTCAAAATCTGCTCCACCGTGTAGTAGTCTTGCTGTGTTTTTACGACAGGCTGTAATTCCATCTCGTAAAACGTCCCTAGCAACGGTTTCCCTTGAAGATCTTCCAGTTCATAGACTCGCTGCTGTTGGGGTAGGCGCCGTTTAATCTGGAAGTGCTCATCGCTCCAGTTGGGCAAGTAACTTTTCTCAAATTGACCTTTGACTTTACTGATCCGTACAGGGTCCTCGACCTTGTACACCTCCTTCGTCATTCGCTGCGATTGCCTGGGGTACAAGATACGCCGGACTTGGGCTTCATTGCGTTGGGTCATGGTAATGGGGGCTCTCTCTATACTCCGGTGATAGGCTCGATTGTAACCACTCACAAGTTTCGGGAGAACATCGATGTACCGTCTTGTATTCTTATAGGTGAAATATTTATACATACGGCCTTTGAATGTCCTGTTGAACCTTTCCACCACGGAAGCCTTGGTCTCGTTGTACGTATGGAAGAAAAACACCTTCTGGGCTTTCAGAAACTATTGGAACGGTCTGTTGAGGAATTCCGTGCCTTCGTCGGTTTGCAAATACAAAGGTTTGCGCCCGATCTTGAAGATGTCTTTGAACGCCGCTATGAGATTCGCCCCCGTTTTCGTCCGGATGGGCACCACCCACGCATACTTGGATAGGATATCGATGCACGTCAAGATATACCGATTCCCATCGTTGTGTTTGGCAAAGGCGCTCATATCGACCAAATCCGCTTGCCACTGGGCATCTATTCCTTCCACGATGACCCGGTTCCGTAGAAAATGGCGACGGACAGATCGATGTAAGGTATTGGTGTCTTGTTTTCTTAACCAATATCGGACTTGGGCACGTTGTATCCCCTGGGGTTTGGCCGCTCGATAGAGAGCCGACAATGCACTATAGGCCGCCGGACTGTCGGGACTGTAGTATAAGTTATCCAACACCTTTTCTCAGCGCTTCATGGTGACAAATGATGTTGGACCCTGGCTCTATCGTCTATTTATAACGGGTATATCTTGGGCCGGAGTTTCTTTCTGATTTTCTTCGTTGGCTTCCACAGTGTCCATGGTAAATGACCAGTCCAACTCGTCTGATGACCGGTTGATAAGCACTTGATCTACATCTACCACGGCATCTTCCAATGCAGACCATAGATCAGGGTGAAGGTTAAAATGCACTGTACCCCCATCTAGCCGAGCCAATTGAGCAAAGAAAGGGCCGTGTCGGATGTACACATCGTGACACAAGTGGATGAGGTCGCCGTCCAGTTCACCAGACAACACCCGTTTGAATTTGGTCCAGCCCTCTCGGGACAGAAGAATGTGAGCCGGGCACGGTTGTGTAGGGTACGCATCACAGATGTCTCCCACCTCCTCCATGATATCGACCTTATCCACATACACGTGCAGAAACACCTCCGGGGTCAAGCTGAGATACGCCAGTATTATATGCTCCGTCATGGTCAGTACGTGAATGGTACCAGATTTGACTGTCTCTCGTATTTATAGGGAGAACCCCGTGAGATCAAAGGATCGGGTGGTCATTTCACTGGGCTGACTGTGTCTAGCCGGGTAGTCAATGGCATCGTCGTCTGGTTCATGGCTAGACATTTGTTCATTGGGTTCTGCCGCCGCTTCTCTTAGGGCACGAGCCCACTCCAACTCGTCTGATAACCGCTCGTCCGGTGTAAACAGCTGGTCCACGATGGGCACCACTTTCTCGAAGGCTGTCCACAGATCGGGGTCTAGGGTGAAGCCTCG
>JAVTVY010021898.1:0-87457 GCA_036873755.1 Hanleya hanleyi
CGCTATCAAGGCGCTTAAATGAACATAGAATGAACATTGAATTAACATAGAATGAACATAGAATGTAGGAATACGGTGATGTCTGAATGTTCAATGCAACAAGACTTGTGTGAAATGTTCAATATTTATGCAACAAGACTTGTTTGAACTCGTCATTGTCTTTCTGCCCCTGGTGCACATAGATGAAGGTGGCAATCTGTTCACGTGGAATTCTGGGTGGACAGGCAGCTTCCAATGCCTCGGCAATTTGCACTTCGTTCACGCCCTGTAGTCCCTCAATCATTAGCGCGTCTGATGGTATACTATTGTCCACACACGTATGCGTGTTGAAGAGCCCGTTCTTGTTCCCACAGCCTGCACATTGCTGGATACGCAAGTGTCGAATGCGGGGTCTGAGATGATCCAGGAATGTGTCGATGCACTTCTTATAAATATACTCAGTCACCTGGTCAGACAGGACTTCATGAATTTCAGCTGTGAGACTCTGCAGCTTCCGCCACGCAGGTATTTGCAGGGTGACACCCTGAGGTAAAGGAATACGCTTTTGCGTATCTGCCCTCAACTTCCATTTACGAATATGCACCAGCAGCATGTTGTTGAGCATAGAACAGGTGAGAAAGATGTCGTCACCCACATAAAATTTCGCTTCGTCGCTCCCCTGGTGGTCAATGACCGCATCGATGGCGTAATAAATGGCCTGTACTCTTATCCAGGTGTCCAACGTCAAGGCGATATGCTTAGGTGGTTTGTCGTCCCAGGCCGGTGCGTTAAAATGCACTTCCTCTTCTTTGACACTCACAGTTAAATAGGGAGAGAGCTCCCAAGTGTTCGTCTGGGCCGCCTGGTAGGCCTGCTGGATAATGTCATTGATCTCCTGCACAGACATAGGAAGTAGCACCTCTTCCTTCGCTTGCTCAGGCACTTGCTGAGGCACTGGCTGAAGCACTTGCTGAGGTATTTCTAAAGGTGTTAGTCGGGGACGTTTGGTAGGTGGACCGGGTTTGGCAGGTAGACCGGACTCTTGGTGCGTACGTTTGGTAGCTGTACACCCTTCGGCGATGTCCATGTCCATGACTAAGATATTATCTTCTGAATCCTGGGCTTGAAGTAGATCTGCTATTCCTTCATTTCCCGTCTTCTTCAGCGCCTCCACGAAGGCTTGAAATGCTAAGGGGCCACGGCGCAGTAGATCGTCAATGAGGGCTCTGTTTTGTCGTGAAGTGGTCTTCTGCGCCATGATATCTTCGACACCGGGTTTAAGGATTATGTTTTCCACCATAAGCAGATCACATAGTTCGGCCACATGCTGCATCTCATCAATGAGGCGAACACGGTGCTGTAGAAGCTTAGCTCGGTGGGATGACTCCATGACTGTGGGCTCAGGCTGGTGAGTAGCTGCTATGGTGAGATAGGCTGGTGAAGTTCCACTGGTAAAATGAAAATCTTCTCCACGGCTCATGCTGCAGTGAGGCCCCGGCAAATAGCTCCTCTCGTCAGAGTGGTTCAGGCTGGTCAGGTAGGTTGGTCAGGCAGGCTGGTCAGGCAGGTTGGTCAGGCAGGCAGGTGAGATAGCTCCGTTCGGCAGGCCGATGAATGCACCAACTCCCTAAAAATTTCCCCCTTTTATACGTTTTTTCGTGACATTCGGGTGTTTTCGGTATTCTCCGTGTGTCTTTTCGGTATTCTCCGGGTCTTTTCGCTCACCTCCGTCACTCTCCGGTGATCACATTCGGGTCTTTTCGGTCACCTCCGTGTGTCTTCGGTCACCTCCGGGTCTTTTCGGTCACCTCCGGCACTCTCCGGTGATCACATTCGGGTGTTTTCGGTCACCTCCGGCACTCTCCGGTCACCTCCGGGTCTTTTCGGTCACCTCCGGCACATCTTCACGGACCTAAACGAACTCGTCGGGCCTCTTCGGTCATCTTCGCACACCTCCGTCACATCTCTCGGTACCTCCCGCCACATCTTCACGGACCTCACCGAAAAGACACGGAGGTGAACGACATTGTGGGAAAACCCCCACAGACAGATCAGTACAAGCTCCCACGGACCTGACCGAAGAAATACGGAGATGAACGACATTGTGGGGAAAAACCCCAGTACATGCTCCTCTCACCGAAAAGACACGGAGATGAACGACATCCCCACAGACAGGTCAGTACATCTCCTATCATCCTCACAAGTCACGCCCCATTCACCCAAACCGGAAGTAACGTCATACGGGACAGCGCCCCCTGGTGGATGCAAGAGTTACCTCCCCCGGCAAAAGGGGCCTCGAAATCAGTAGACCCTACTACTACTGTTCAAGAGAAATAGGTCAAACAAGCATTGATATCTGTAGGTGTTCTCTTATGATTTTACGATCACTTTCATCTATGCAAGTTCATGACTTACAAAAATGGTTTCATCAAACACAAGTGCACATGCCCCACTTGTTCGTTCGTGTTCTTTATTTAGCGAAGGTGTCCTACCCTTAGTAAGACTAACTAGTAGTCATTCTTGTCAACTGTTATAAAAGATATGATTGTGATGTGAGCACTGCGCCGTGAGGGGATTATGTCTTCTGACTTGAACGCTGTTGATGTAGAGTTTGGTATTTTTGTTCCAGTCTTTCATAGGTGGGATCATTGTCATCAAGCTACATCTATTCCTCTACCGAGGGAAGCTGTAAAATAATATGTATTCATTGAATTGTTGGGTGAGAATGACGTGAGACGAAAATAAATTGAAGACTTTATTGACGTTAGCCCATTTTATTCAAACTAATTTTCCTACATCGTACTCTATACGACTGAAAAACAAAGCTACAGCGATCTGCGTAGCTAAGGGAAGACAACGTGCGCTGGGACGATGACTTTCTTGTGGAGAATTTCACAAAATGTTCATGCAAATAGTTCAGGAATAGTGCTACTTTTGTTCAACAAACTGGGAAACAGTTGAGTATCATGATCCGATATTTGGTACGAATCCCGGTGACTGGGATTTTTGGGCATTTGGTATCACTGATTTATCGAACCCCTGGGACTGGGATATAGATTTTTTAAAATCTTTTTTTTTTCAGTGCTGGATGTGGCCACGGTTTTACAAATTTGTGTCTCCCTCTAACACACCAACGTGGCCAGGGTTGTCAGCTACTGTTCACGCCACAGTTATAACATGGATAAAATCTAAATTTAAACCAAAATCATTACCCGATTCTGGATATCTCCCAGAAATCGAACCCCGGTAGTAGTATAGTCTAAGCATTTCGAGTGGGGTTCGCCTCACTGCGCTTGCGCGAGAAACCGAAAGTGGAGGTTTTGTGTAGGTGTGCGCAGGAGTGTTCTGCGCAAGTGTATGACGTCACTTCCGGTCTGGGTGAATGGGGCGTGACCTGGGGATGTATTTCTCCGCGGTGATGCGGTCTGGCGGTGATGCGGTCTGCCTCCGCGGTCCGAAAGTAGTCCCCAAACCATGGGTTTTCGTGAGAATGTTCGGCAATCTGTAGGGACCGCTAGTGTGCCGATTGGGTCGAGTGAGGTATCAATATGAAGCATACGTGAGGGAGTATTCAACGGGCTGTGACGTGGAACTGACGTCATTCTGTGCATGCGCAGTAGAGAAAGGGTATGGAAATAGACGTTTTGGGGTCTCGGTGGGCCATTAGTCGGCCGATTGGGTCGAGTGAGGTATCAATGGGAAGCAGTCGTGAGGAAGCATCCACCTGGGCTAGTGTGACGTGAAACTGACGTCATTCTGCGCATGCGCAGTAGACAAAATATATGGAAATAGACGTGTTGGGGTCCAGGTGGGCCGCTAGTGGGCCGATTGGATCGAGTGAGGTATCAATGTGAAGCATTCGTGAGGGAGCATCCACCTGGACTAGTGTGTTGTTCGTTGTCAACATTCTGCGCATGCGCAGACAGGGAATTGTGGGAAAAGGGTATGGAAATAGACGTTTTGGGGTCGAGGTGAGCCCCTAATGAACCTGTAGTAGCATTGTGTGCCTGCCTCGACTAGCAACACCTACTGCGATATAGACAATGTAGCTAAAAGATCCCCCATTAAAATCTACCCTCCATTCCAGCCCGAATTCTATGTATGTCTCGTTCGTTCTAAAGCTCAACCCAGTCTGACGATATCAGAGCGTGCAACGGAGCATGCCAGTTCAAGCTCCTGGCCAAAACCGGTTTGGAGCAATCTCCTGGCATGTACGATTTATTTCGAGGTAACAGGGCTAGCAGTTTGGATCGTAAAGCTATCCCTGCAACACCCCTCCCCGTTTTCTTTTTGGCGAAGGTGTTACTTCGCCTAGATAGAATCCTTCTCGTCGCAGGCAACCGCCGTTCTAGCGCTGCCAACGATTACTAAAACACGAGACAAAGACGTGAATTCTCCATGTTATATCACATGTGTCAAAATCCGTAACATGCAGTGTACAAAAGTACACTGCGCTCTAAAAATACCCAACTTCAATAAAATGGTAACCATCCCACTAGTCCAGTCTTATTACCAGACTGTCTATAATTACACCCAACCCCACTAAAAATCTCGCTCAAATGGTCAGTCTCATGGGACCGATCATTCTATTTCTCAAAAATATAATCGGCGGGCCAGCCTACCAGCTTTACGGCCCAAATAAATACAATCGGCCGCATGGGTCTGCTCACTTTAATTCTTGAAAATATACTCTGCAGGCCAGCCTACCAGCTACATGGCCGCAATAAATACGAGAACATTATTCAAACCAGGACTAGTATCTAGACTATAAATTGGCAGGCCAGCCTACCAGCTACATGGCCGCAATAAGCACCAGTCCGTCATGAAATCCACCACTGGAACAAGCCTATAAACTACTGGCTATATACTGAGTTCCCCATTCTCCCTCCCCTAATAATTTCAAGGCTCGCATTCGTCAGCAGCCAACAATTTCGAGTGGAAGAGCCCTTCCAGGGCGTACGCACGAAGAGTCAGAAACGTGTGCGCGCACTACACGCCACTGATCCCAGTGTACATACGCTCCCGCAAACGGCTACCCACCAGAGAGAATGTTTGCAGAGGAAACAACCATAATTGCTACACCTCCACAGATATCAAGCTCACACTCACAAAATCGTTGAGCTCAGAACTAGAACAGGGTTGAGACTATAATCGAATAATGACGTATATATTCAGCTATCCTGCCCCAATAAATTATAACGGGTACTACAAGATATCGGATAGACAACTCTCATCAGGGCTTCATGACGAAGGCATGGGATGAAGAGGGACGCGTCTACCTCGACCCCAGGTCTTCGGCATGGCTATACGCACTACACATATTCTCATACTGTATCTTCTCCATGTCACTCCATATATTAACTTCACCACATAAACTTCCATGAACGTGCCACATAGCAGAACACACACAGAAAAACCCACAAAGAACACAGTTATACAATCTCAACAGAAGTCACATAAAAACGCGAGTAACGCGTATATCTACCACACAGAATCTTCACACACAGAAATTATCTAATCACACAGCAACCATCGAACCCAGGCGTCCAGCACCCGGTTCCCTCACAAAGATTACTTAAACACACCTAGTTCACCATAACGCACCAAATGCTCCCATAACACACTACACGTATAACGCCGCAGCAAACATCACAATTTCCGAACATCCAACTTTCGAATACACCCGAGGGTTCTCCAACACACACCATAATTCAAGAACAATAGTTCCAAAAATACAAATTACATTACACAACACATTACGAACGATTTGGGTCTAGAATTTTATGTATTTTTTTTCTTGAATTCCACAATGCCTCAAAAAACATCCTGTACAACAAAACCAAATCAATCCCCAAATAGGATAATTTCACATAGAAAATCAAAACTAAATACAATATATCCATCACTGCATACAAGTGATGGTACACAACCATATATCTCCACCAAGCTGACGCTATACTACATCGCTTCAGACGCATACACAAAATGCGTCACCAATGGCCCATCAACTAACTTCACCATTTATCAGTTACTGGCAGAGCGAAATGGAGCCCACATTGGACAAGTCACCATTCCATAAAAATTCAAACTGCAAAAACCTTAGTGTCTCCAATAACCAAGGTTTTATCCCTAAAATCTACAACACATCCATAGGCTGACAGGAAATCGAAGCCTAGCAACAGGTCGTCAACCAAGGGTGCCACCACTATATTTCCAGTACAGTGAAAATCGGAGATGGACAATGGGACATGCCGAACTAGCATTCCCATACTGGTCATTCCTCGGAATGCACCAGTCAACCGAATAGGCGAAGACGACAACCCCTGAAGACCCAACCTAGCAAATAGATGTTCACTCATGACGGTGACTTGGGCGGCCGTGTCTACCACAGCAGTCACCGGCACAGACCCAACCTTAACTGGAATGGACATCGCCCACCCCTGGGAACGAGACAGTGTAACATCTCTGACTGCTGCAGTAAGTTCAGTAACACCTGCCTCGTCTCCCGTGGACGACCCCACCCCGTCATTTGCAGTTGCTAATTCAGCCCACCCATCTAAATCATGTCTAGTAGGACAAAAACGGCTTATGTGGCCGGGTTTACGGCACGAGTAACAGAGTCGCGGTGGACGGAAGGGTCGCGATGACCGACGGCGAGGGGACCTCTTGTTTATCCCTTCCCCTTCTGCCTTACAAGCCTCAGGAAAAGCCTCCCCCACTGAATCAACATTAACAGTTCTACATGTAACCGTCTGAAAATCCAACTCTCTCAGATTATATCGTGAGGAGTTCACATAACGCAAGGCTTCCGAGATTGTTGTGGGGCTCTTTTCCATAGCAAATCTCACAGCCAGTATTTCCCTGCATCCCCTGAGAAAATGTTCCACCGCTACTGACTCAATAATCTTTTCCGGTGCATTCGGATACCCGTCCCTTGCCAACCTAGCGCATCTAAAAGCAAACTCCTCTAAAGTATCTTCGGGACCCTGCACTTCCGCTTGCAAACGCTGCCTAACTGCACGCGGAGGTTCCCTACTATTATAATGGCATTCCATTGCCTTGAGGAGCATATCAAACGAGGCTTTGACTGCCTCCGATTGATAACTGTAAAACACCATGGCATCGCCATGAATACAGTCTGTTAATTTCCTAAGACACTGGTCTTTGTCCCACTTTCTACTTTCAGCTTCCAACTTAAATTTAACCCTAAATGGAACCCAGTCCCCTCTGGTCCCTGAAAACACTAAAGTCTTGGGAAGCCGGGGACTTTGGCTACGGTAGCGTTCTCGGGATACCTGTCGTTCGTTTGTTCTCGATCTGGACGAGCATTCGCTACATTTACTAGGAGAGGCCTCAACCTCCCCCTCGGTATCAGTAGCGGACACATCGGCCAGATTCCCATTATCTATATCCCCTTGAAGATATTGTTTCCCTACCATAGCATTGTCTAAAAACAACTCATTCCGATTTACTAGGCCTTGGAAGTTCGGAGCTGAAGTGTGGCCACTGGGTGGTAACTGATTGAATACATTATCTACATCCCCAGTGTCGTCTGGAAACGCCAGACCAGCGTCCAGTCCTGTTGTTCCATTTAGATCTAGTGGACATGGGGGGTTGGGAAGTGTAGCTGATGCATTCACTTGAACAGGTGGTTCATTTTGATGAACAGGGGCTGCGTTCAATTGATTTGCAGTCTCTCCCCCACCCTCAATCAATTGTTCAGGTCTATTATTTACGACAACAGGAGTTGGGTCCGCCTGACCAGCGTCCCCCGTTGTCTGATCAGACGTCGCATGTGATGAAATCTCTGACCCTTCCCTGGTTGGAGCGCTAAGTAATGTAACAACAGTCCTCATATCCAAACCTACTTGTTCCATCTTATCATTAACTTGACCTATTTGAGTGTTTACTTGTTGACCTAGTTGGTCAACTTTAACATCCACTTGTCCTACGTTAGTTTCCACTTGTCCTACTTGTTGACCTAGTTGTTGACATTGTACCACTATTTTCTCATCCAACTGGCCTATCTGAAGCTCGTATGCCTTGACATCGTCATGCAACTGGCCCATTTCTACATCCAATGCATTTACTTGAGCCGTTATTTCAACTTTCCATGATCCAATGATTTCTTCAAGACGACGGTCAACTAAAGCATTAATGTATTCCGGACTTCCCGATAAGTCTAAACCTAGTATCTGCCCATCTAGCACCAGATCGGCTACATGCCCGGCACTAAACTGAGTCGCCTGCATAAAATGCTTAAAACTAAGCAACCTGCACTCTTCCTGCAAGGCTACCACACGTGCACTTCGACTACTTCCCACCCCTTTCAATTTTTGCAGTGCATCCTCTGTGGCCACTGACACATCAATGGGCCCTAAATCTGCCATGTTAACAAAAGTGGAACGATATACGGTATATGCAAACAAGCCCAAAAAAATAAGGAATACCCAATCAAAATCTAGTCAAATAAATTCAAATATATCAGACTTTCAGTGAGTTTCCTTCTAGAAACTCACTAAAGCAACTGAAAGACAGCCCACATTGGTATGTCCACTACAAAACAACAAATCTTACACCAAAATAAATAGCAGGGTCAACTCCTCACACTCAGTTTCCACTCCAGAAACTCATTAAAGCAGAAGACCGTGTACCTCGTTATGTCCCCTAGGGAACACCAAATTGGACACGAAAAATGAAAAGCAGTGTCAACTACTCAAATTCAGTGAATGAAAACAAATATTTAAACATGTGCAGGTTCGAGTTCAAACTGACGAAACACTTTTATGAACCAAATTAATTGTGCCTAATCAGCCATATCCATTAGGAAAAAAGAAAAAGAACAAGACCCATCTCTAGAACAAGTGCAACACGTGTTACCACACAGTCAACACGCTGCTGCAACTTCTCTATTAATCTTGCACTATTTCAATTTACAACTAATTATGAATAGGGCACTAAAGAAACCCAGGGTGGGTCTGGGGGGGGGGGGGAATCAATTATCAATTGTGCCCGGAAAACAAAGTCAGGCCACCTGTGCTTAAATTAACACAGTTTTCCGTGCCTGGAGGAATACAACACAGAATACAAACTAGATTTTAAACTCGACCACATCGAGGAGTCAATAACTCCGAGTTGAAATACAAACAGGAAATAGCCCGTCTCGAGATGGTAAACTGCATCAAAATTTTAACCCACTCGCTCAACATCATGAACAACCTTCAGTCTATCATTCAGACCCCTCAAGGATGAACATAGGCAAGTTCCCATTCAATTAAATTTCATAGCTTAATTTCCTAAACTGATCCAAGAGAAGGGAGCAAACAGACAGGATATATAAATTATTAACTCAATTCAAAAGGATTGAAGGGAGTCGGATTACTATTGTCGCAGTGACAACACCATGGCTTCGCCATGAGTACTATAGTATATGGCAGCGACAACACCATGGTATCGCCATGAATGTGGCTCGCAGGACTGATAATGCCCCAAGCTGTCAACTGAGCAATCAGAATCATGTATTGGACAACCAAAATGTAGGCAATATATATATATTATTTAGCCGACCAGTTGACAGCCGACAAACCGTTCAAAAAAATGTATATATATATATCTTGAAACAGAAAAAAACGGGTTTCGCTTTTATCAGGACGGGAAAAACGTTAGCAGAAGACAAAGTCACATTGACCCGCGAACAATCTGAGCATTTACTATTGTATTCCAACGCCCAATTGTATTCCAACTACAGATTTCTCATAAACGTTGACAAATCTCCAATCCCAATCCAAAGACCCATAAATACTAACACATAGCAGAAATCTCACACAAAAATCAATCTCAATTCAATCGTACAGAAACACATAGACAACACCACACAGTAACACCTGGGGTGACAATGGACAAACACTTCCATAAAAATATGATTCTCCCCGATATACAGGCTCTATATGATAACCCCGTAAAAATATTTGACAATTGTATAACTCTGCCAGGCTCAAATTGCATTCAATATCACTGAGTCAATTTATCTGGTTGTCACCAATCCACTGGCCACGAACGACCAAAATGCCACTACTAATAACACTTCGCGTTTATCACAGAATAATAATGCTGTATATACGACGACACCAATTGCAATAAATGAATAGAGTAAATCCACTATTCCCAAGACCTGTTGACTAGTTCAACTGGCTAAATACCAGGAATATATTTAATAGTACGGGCCGAAATGAACACTCCGAGTCCCTCAAAGAGACGAGCGATTAATTGCCCCATTACACAGATCTATATATATACTGTTGACAGTGCTAAATTATACCGCATTGGCCGTACTATAATAACACAGTGTGCCTATCACAGGCTAATAATACGGGTACTGTATATACAGCAACACGAAGTTTATTGAATGCATACGACCGATGCACTGTTTACGAGAAATGTTGGCTAGCTCAGCCGGCTATATACCAGAAAAATATTTGATAGCGTGGACTGAACTGAACACACTAGTTTCATAACGAAAGACGGGGAAAACGGCTAACCGGCCCCTACATGTATATCACACAGACCAGTGTGGTCATATTGTCAAATTTCACTATTGCGTAGCTAGCCTATCGGCCGAGACAAAAAAACCTGTCTAACACAATACACAGCCTGCCAGCCGTGAAAAGATTTATACAAAATTATCGCGACCAAAATAGCCCAATATCAGGATGACCGACTCCCGGTACACAATTCTACATACACTCAACCTGTGCAAAGCCGGCCAAGAAAACAGGGAAGGTGGGGAACGCGAAGTGAGAGGGCAAATGGCCGACTTCCACACCGCGTTTGTTTATCGAGATTTTCGCAGTCTGGTTTACAGGCGTAAATCCTCAACCGTATCAATATTAATTTTATCTCTGATCACCAGATGTAGTAGCATTGTGTGCCTGCCTCGACTAGCAACACCTACTGCGATATAGACAATGTAGCTAAAAGATCCCCCATTAAAATCTACCCTCCATTCCAGCCCGAATTCTATGTATGTCTCGTTCGTTCTAAAGCTCAACCCAGTCTGACGATATCAGAGCGTGCAACGGAGCATGCCAGTTCAAGCTCCTGGCCAAAACCGGTTTGGAGCAATCTCCTGGCATGTACGATTTATTTCGAGGTAACAGGGCTAGCAGTTTGGATCGTAAAGCTATCCCTGCAACAAACCTATGGTGTCGTATGAGGTCTTATTTTGAAGCTCTCGTAAGGGAGCATCCACCTGGACTAGTGTGTCGTTCGTTGTCAACATTCTGCGCATGCGCAGTCAGTGAATTGTGGGAAAAGAATATGGAAATAGACGTTTTGGGGTCGAGGTGAGCCCCTAAGGAACCTATGGTGTCGTATGAGGTCTTATTTTGAAGCTCTCGTGGGGGAGCATCCGTCTGGGGTAGTGTGTCGTGGAACTGATGTCATTCTGCGCATGCGCAGTAGACAAAATGTATGGAAATAGACGTGTTGGGGTCTAGGTGGGCCAGTAGTGGGCCGATTGGATCGAGTGAGGTATCAATGTGAAGCATATGTGAGGGGGCATCCACCTGGACTATGTCGTTCGCGTTCAACGTTCTGCTGCGCAGGTCACGTAGTTTGGTGGGTCAGTGCAAGTGTGTGACGTCACTTCCGGTTTTCAGAATGACCTCCGAACACAGAAGAGTTCTAATATTTCCTTAGGGCTTAGACGTATGGAATGCATGTACTAGAACATCTCTTCAACATCCGAGTTCTTTTCAACATGTTCACAGCAAAACAAATTGAAATATCAAACTCCATGTTTTATTATTTAACGCACCGTCACATTAGGTACAAGTGTTTACTGAGCTCAAGTCAACGATGAGCATGTAGACATAGAGAGTATATACGGCATGTTATGCTATTCATCGGTGCAAGGGTGACGCATTCATCCGATGGGGGTGGTTGGTCAGCTTGGTAACGAAGAACGTAACATTGGTGACCCTCTCTACGACTCATTGTGTGTTGGGACGTTGACGATGTGCCCATCTCAAGGGATCCACGGTGTCCAGTTTCTCCAGCATCGTGTCTTCAACATCCGAGTTCTTTTCAACATGTTCACAGCAAAACAAATTGAAATATCAAACTCCATGTTTTATTATTTAACGCACCGTCACATTAGGTACAAGTGTTTACTGAGCTCAAGTCAACGATCAACATGTAGACATAGAGAGTATATACGGCATGTTATGCTATTCATCGGTGTAAGGGTGACGCATTCAGCCGATGGGGGTGGTTGGTCAGCTTGGTAACGAAGAACGTAACATTGGTGACCCTCTCTACGACCCATTGTGTGTTGGGACATTGACGATGTGCCCATCTCAAGGGATCCACGGTGTCCAGTTTCTCCAGCATCGTCTCTAGCGACGCCCGGTTAATGATGGTGAACGGCTGGTCAAACACATGGCTGTTATTATGGCATAATATTACCGTAACTGGTCCGTCTCTTTGTGACGTAGGATGTACCCGAAAGCGACATTCAATCTGAAGACCGTAGCTTGGTCATTGAAGATGGCTTCCACGTAACTGCGTAGACGGGTGAGGTCGGTCAGTGGGAAATTGTAGATATCTGGAATGGGGCGATCACGGTGGAAAACGTGCCGTATCATGGGCCATTGGTGCCGATAGATGTCACTCACTGGATGGGCGTCCTGTAACAGATCGCTAGGAACATCCACTGCATCTTCCAGAAAATGTTCGATGTCGTCAGGCGTATGACTGGCAACAGTAATGCTAGGGACTGGCTGGATATCTAGGCTCTTCTGAACTGTGGGTATAGGCGGGCTCTCTGTGATCGCATCACCAGTGGCATTCGTCTCTACGGGATCATCTTCACTGGGTCTGACCCTCCTGGGTGCCTCTTTAGTGGGAAGTTGTCGCCCAAACCGTGGTGACGGACCATGAATCAAACGCTGATGCCGTCTTAACTGACTGGGTCGTTTGAAGAGTTGACCACATTCATTACATTGTTCCGTCGCGCCCTCGTGGAATGAGCGTTCGTGGCGCAGTAAAGGGTCCTCCCGCCTGAATGACCGTGCGCAGGTTATACAAGTATACCGGGCATCGTTGTGGGTGGAGGCCTCGCGGCGTCGTAAATTATCTAGGCGTGTAAACAGAAGTGCTTCTGGCAAGTTGTGCAAGTGAACATCTTGGTGGTTGACAGAGTGTCGGATGAAACGACCGGGCCGCTTCCCTTTTATAGCACGCTTGCTGGTGATCTATTTTTAGCACACTCAGTTCATCTACCTCCAACTCGAGGACCAAGATGTACTGGTGTACCACTGAGCCGCACTCCTGAAGAACCTCATACATACCCGGATGTAGGCGCGGACGTCAAGTGCTCGGATGAAAGATACGGACGTCAGCGAATAAAAAACCCCACTTACAGCTCACTACATAAAATTACGAGCTTGGTTGGATTCTAGATTAACCTGGGAAGGATGGGCAGTTCCATTTGGACCAATCAGCAGTCAAGAAAAAGAACCAATCAGCGGTCGAATAATCAGCCAATCGATAAGCACCGGGTTTTTCCATGCCTCGGGGACTTGGAGTCCCCACGGTAGGCTTTCGACGCGCTCCGCGCGTGCATTTGGGTACTTCACGTCCGCGCGCGCATCCGGGTACTTTTACATCCGGGTACTCTTACATCCGGGTACATCCGAGCGTCCATCCGGGTACTTCACGTCCGCGCCTACCTCTGGGTACTTCACGTCCGCGCGTCCATCCGGGTACTAGCATTTCGTTGACGTCCGCGCCTACATCCGGGTTCTTGACGTGGGCGCGTCCATCCGGGTACTTCTATGTAGGTGTATAAAAGTGACATGGTCTGTAAAACACGTCTCTCTACGCCTCACACCTTCATTTCTACGGTTGCAGAGCCATGACGGAGAGCCAGCCCTATGCGGCTCGCATTTTACAGCATGCGACCGTGGTTAATTCACTCACGGGTTACCGAGCAGTGGTTCGGTCCATGTTTGTGGATGGCGACGACAACGAGGGGCGACGCCAGATCCTTAAAGAGTTAACAGAAGCGGTCCTCGACAGAGTGCACACGATGGAGAGGTGTGCTATCACTCAACACTACTGGACTATGACAGCCATCCTTGATGCCCGGGCTATGGACCACGAGCGCTCACGTCGGAACCAGCGACGGCTGATTGGCCTAGTAATGGTCTGTGCCCTATTGACCCTGACGATGTGGCATTGACAGTGGGACCTCACCATAAATACGAGGGTCAGTCAGCGTGTGCGTCATTCACCGCCCATAAATACGAGAGACAGTCAGAGTGTGTGTCATTCACCGTTCGTCATTGGGTCAACCATGGCACCAGTCCTACGAGCCATCCTTCCCCTTACACCCCGGGTGGGGTTACACGTCTATGAAGATAAAGTCACCCTCGTGGAAGACGTGGAGATGTTTGCTGGTCGCGCACTGAGACCGTATCGAATACGGTTACGCTACACCGTGACGGCTGGACCAAATTTAAACGGGTGTTGAGCGGTGAGCTCGACGGAAACCTCATCCACATAGACAATGCCATCTACGTACACCGCGGACCCTTCTTCCCACGCCTGGGCCGTTACCAAGACCCTACGCGAGGCTTCACCCTAGACCCCGATCTGTGGACAGCCTTCGAGAAAGTGGTGCCTATTGTGGACCAGCTGTTTACACCGGACGAGCGGTCAGCTGTTCAGTTGGAGTGGGCTCGTGCCCTGAGTGAAGCGGCGGCAGAACCCAATGAACAAATTACCAAACCTAGCAATGAAGCGGAGGCAGACGACGATGCCATTGATTATCCAGCTAGACTCAGTCAGCCCAGTGACATGACCACCCGATATTGGATCTCACGTCATAAATCTTGTACCATTCACGTACTGACCATGACGGAGCATATAATACGGGCGTATCTCAGCTTGACCCCGAGGTCTTCCTGCATGTCTATGCGGATAAGGTCGATATCATGGAGGAGGTGGGAGACATCTGTGATGCAGACCCTACACAACCGTGCCCGGCTCACATTCGTTTGTCCCGAGAGGGCTGGACCAAATTCAAACGGGTGTTGTCTGGTGAACTGGACGGCGACCTCATCCACTTGTGTCACGATGTGTACATCCGACGCGGCCCTTTGTTTGCTCAATTGGCTCGGCTAGATGGGAGTACAGTGCGTTTTACCCTTCACCCTGTTCTATGATCTGCATTGGAAGATGCCGTGGCAGATGTGGATCAAGTGTTTATCAAGTGGTCATCAGACGAGTTGGACTGGTCATTTACCATGGACAATGTGCTGGCAGAAGCCATCGAAGAAAATGAGAAAGAAACTTCGGCCCAAGATATACCCGTTATAAATAAACGACAGAGCCAGGGTCCATCATCATTTGTCACCATGAAGAGCTGGGAGAAGGTGTTGGATAACTTATACTACAGTCCCGACAGTCCGGCGGCCTATAGTGCATTGACGGCTCTCGATCGAGCGGCCAAACCCCAGGGGATACAACGTGCCCAAAATACAAGCGTCTAGTCCGTCATTCATAATTCAGCCGTCGTCCATTAAAGAATATCCGCGTCCATAATCCAAAGACATATTCCATATCCATATAACAGCATTAGCACCAAATTCAAAAAAGACAATCATAGTATACATAAACATAGGCTAGTTTCCTGCAAGAGAGAAGCGGTCAACAGTTTTCAATGATGCCGACAAGACATCATGATGTTCCAGAAATATAAAATCCGTATCGCTGATCAGTATTCTTAATCCATAATAATCGTTGTAAAGTCGTTATCTAGAGAATGGTGTATCTCAGTCACGCTTTGATTGTGACTGTTCATATGAGCACCATGAGGATCTTGAAGTACATGGGTTCATACGGCCCCTAGCCCCGGGTTAAGCGGAATTAGACACAAGTTACGGAACGTAACGCCATAGATCTTGCACGCTACGTTCGTATTTTGCTATCAGCATGCGATATGTATCGCCAAATTTGAGAAACTTGGAAGAATAGCCCTGTTTTATAAGTTTCTGCAACAATGTTTTGTGACGTTGATTGAAATCGTCCGAGATTGGTTAAGAAAACAAGACACCTATACCTTACATCGAGCTGCCCGTCGCCATTTTCTACGGAACCGGGTCATCGTGGGTGGACTACATGCCCAGTGGCAAGCGGATTTGGTCGATGTGAGCGCCTTTGCCAAACACAACGATGGGAATCGGTATATCTTGACGTGCATCGACATCCTGTCGAAGTATGCATGGGTGGTACCCATCCGAACGAAAACGGGAGCGAATCTCATAGCGGCGTTCAAGGACATCTTCAAGACCGGGCGCAAACCCTTGTATTTGCAAACCGACGAAGGCACGGAATTCCTTAACAGACCGTTCCAACAGTTTCTTAAAGCCCAGAAGGTGTTTTTCTTCCATACGTACAACGAGACCAAGGCTTCCGTGGTGAAAAGGTTCAACAGGACATTCAAAGGTCGCATGTATAAATATTTCACCTATAAGAATACAAGACGGTACATCGATGTTCTCCCGAAACTTGTGAGTGGTTACAATCGAGCCTGTCACCGGAGTATACAGAGAGCCCCCATTACCGTCAGCCAACGCAATGAAGCCCAAGTCCGGCGTGTCTTGTACCCCAGGCAATCGCAGCGAACGCCGATGGAGGTGTTCAAGGTCGGGGACCCTGTACGGATCAGTAAAGTCAAGGGCAAGTTCGAGAAAAGTTACTTGCCCAACTGGAGCGATGAGCACTTCCTGATTAAACGGCGCCTTCCCCGACAGCAGCGAGTCTATGAACTGGAAGATCTTCAAGGGGAACCGTTGCTAGGGACGTTTTACGAGATGGAATTACAGCCTGTCGTAAAAACAAAGCAAGACTACTACACGGTGGAGCAGATTTTGAAAACGGAACGTCGACATGGCAAACTGTTTCATTTCGTCAAATGGCAAGGCTGGCCCAGTTCCTTCAATACCTGGGTCGCGGCCAACCAGGTGAAACGACTATAAAATCAGGCATCACCGCCGTCATCCTTCATTCCACGTTAGACCACGGTGCTATGGACAAACAGCAGCTGCCTCTGAACACAGCGTCTCCCAACACGCGCAAAGCGCAAGTGGGCTTTGTGGTGATATTGCTAACCCTGCTGAGTGTGTTGTACGGAGGTGTGTTTTACGACGTAGCCTATTTCAGCACTATACTTAACCAACTGAGAACTCCAGCTGTGAGTCGAACCAGTCTACAGATAGCACCAGTCAAGCCCAGTCATCACCACCACACCACGTGTACAAGCCACATCGAGCTCCACACCAGGTATATAGTCAACACCTACACCAAGTACACCCACTATGTCTGAAAACCCACCGGATTTCATCACTCACAGTGAACAGACATCGACGATCGACGTTGTACCCACCACCACTCCAGTTCACTCGTACCAAATTTACAAGAGCGGGTTACCACGACAGCGGATACACCTCCAACCATGGACCCTCGGTGGCAGCATCCCTTCACTTGCGTCATCGCAGGACCGACGTGCTCCGCCAAAACGCACTTCGCCAGGAAGCTCCTTCAACACGCCGACAGCATGATCACCCCACCCATTGCCCGAGTCGTGTGGTGTTACGGAGAATGGCAGGCAGCGTATGCAGCAATGCCCCACATCACGTTCGTGGAAGGCCTACCCAACCTGGCCGATTTGAAACCGGACACCTTGGTAGTTCTGGATGATCTCATGGCGGAGACGGATGCACGGGTCACCCAACTCTCTACTCTTTACCATCATCTACATTGTGCAGAATCTGTTCAGTAAAAACAAAGAACATCGGAACATCAGCTGAAATGCCCACTACCTAGTGGTCTTCAAAAACCCGAGAGATACCACTCAACTGCTGCACCTGGCGAGACAGATGTATCCCGGCCGCACACCGTTTGCGTTGGAAGCCTTTAAAGATGCGACAACCTCTCAGCACGGGTATATGCTCTTCGACCTCAAGCAAGCCACCCGCGATCATCTTCGACTACGGACCGGAATCTTTCCCGGAGAGACCCACCACGTGTACATGCAAAAATAATGTAAACACACCCACAGTGGCTCCCCCAGCTGGGGTGTGTGTGTGTGTTTGATTATGGGGATAATAAAAAGAATTAATACCACAGCATGGTTGACTTTGTCTCTGTTCGGTATTCAGGAGGTAGGTAGATAAAAAGAGCAGAGTTGTGGGTTCTAGCATTAGTCGTACATGATGTCTGCGCGAGTACGGAAGCACGCTCCGACGCTCCGTGTATTGAAGACGGCCCCACCCGAGTTGGTCCGAACCATTTTACGCGGTGCGGACCCTGACCTTGTACGCTGTCTGTGCGAGATTGGGTACAACCTGTTAAAAGGCAACGTACCACTGACTCCGGCCCAGAAGACCAAGTTGGCCAAGCATAAGACAGGTCTCCGAACCCTAGTCCAGAAGCGAGTCTCTCAAACACAAAAGAAAAAGGTGTTACAGAAAGTGCGGTGCCCTTTCTCGGGGCCATCTTAGCACCGTTGGCCGCTTCCGTGTTGGGTCCAGTATTGGGTGGACTTTTCGGCCGACAATGAACCACACGAAAAAAATGGTCCTCGTCGAACCACGGTTCCTTCAAAACCTCCAATCGCCCTACCCTGTCCCATCCCACCTACGGTGAAGACCATAAACACCCTCGATGAAGAGATGCAACAGATCTTACAAAGACCGGGGTTAAGCGACAGTGAGAAAGTACAACGGTACAATGAGACGCTTCAACGGTACATGACGTTCATGGACCAATACAAAACCCTCTCTACCCCAGCACCACCGCCACCACCACGCGACACACCGCCGACCTCAGCACCGCTCCAACAGCCGCCATTACCAGGGGTACCACCCACAGCCCCACAGTGGGTGGAAGATGAAGTCCTGAAGAGTGTACCTGCATTGTTCAAGAAACAAGCCGGTCTGGTATTACAACGGATGAAACAGAATCCTAACATGACTTGGAATGATAAAGGCGAACTCCTGGTACAGAATCAGGTGGTCCCCGGTACCCCCATGACGGATTTAGTGAATGACATGATGCGTCAACGCAGGTCGCACACGGATCCTCGAGGATGGGAGGTCTTCGCTCAAGGCTTGAAAGACATGCATGTACCACGGGAATTGGTGGGGAACCCCCAGCGCTGGGCGTGGATGCAGCGGACCCAGCAATCGCCGAGCGGCCCACTACTTTCCTGGGAAGCCGAGTGGAAACCGGAGTCATCCCCCAAAACACCACCACGACGGGCACCTTCTTTTCACTCCTTTAAAAAACCACCCTTGATCAAGACACCCCACATCTCCAGAGCCGTGACACGTAGCAAGTCACCGCGACGAACACGACGCCGGACACAACCGCCCAAGGCCTGGAACACCTATTAAAACCAACAGCAGCAGCAGCAGGACAGCTCAGTCGCCATGTTTTACCTCACCCTACCCAGTAACAGTTCGCTGGATGTGTTTCCTGACAACGCCTTGGCCAAGTACGTGACCCAGTTACCGCAACCGTTGCATTTACCCGGACGATGGGAATGTGGCCTCGTGGATATCCAATACCCTTACTCGTGGTACAACGTGCGAGCCAATGAAGTGTGGTACGAGGTGACCTACGAAGGAAAAAACACCCGACTCACCCTCCCCGAAGGCCAATACGATACCCCCAAGGAGTTCATGCAGGGACTGACAAGACTGTTGCATTATAAGGCTCTACGGGAGGTCACGAATACTTCAACACCCGTCAAATCCTTTCCCTCCAAGAATCACGTGTACTTCGATTACAACGCACACAACGACAAGGCACAGATCCTCCTCACCGCCAACGTGAGCGTCGTACTGAGTCCTATCCTACAGCAAATTCTGGGTCTCGCTCACCCGACCTACACGGGTCCATCCGAGGACCATTTCCAGATCCCGATGGATATGAAGTCGGGTATGTAAGGACTCTACGTCTACTCGGACGTGGTCGACAACCACATCGTGGGCGATATCAACACACCTCTGTTACGGGCGGTCCCCATTAAAAAGACGTATGGAGATCAAATCACCCACAGTTTCACCCACATGCTCTACCTGCCCGTACGACAAACCGACATCAACACTATCACGGTGGATATAAGAGATGACACGGGACGACCGGTGGCATTCGAACGAGGAAAAGTGGTGTTGACACTTCATTTTCGACAAGCACGTGCTCCCCACTTTGCATAATGAAAGTACCTTACGAGTGCGATGCACGCAGCTATATGGACTATTATGCCCAACAGGCCGGGGGTGGCCTTCCCGTCTTTAGTGGTGCACGCATGCAACGAGGACATGGGCTGGGGAACATACTCGGGAGTATCGTCAAAACGTTCCTGCCCTTGGTGACGCGTGGGGTGAAAGCAATCGGTAAACAAGCGGTCCGAAGTGGACTGCAAGTCGCCGGCGATATCTTGGGCGATACGGCACCCAAAGAAGCCTTGAAACGGCTGGCCAAAGAAGCGGGAGGCGTCTTGGTCGCCAAAGCACAACGCACCGTAGGGAATAAAAGACCTGCACCACCGAGACCACGCACCAGTCGACGACCGACCCAGCGACGACGCACATCGAAGACCCAGGATATCTTTTCTTAAACATGTCCTTAATCCATGCAGAGTCCTGCCCCTCCACCAACAGTGAATTTGATTTGTGGACCGTCCCGCCTACGCAGACCAGTGTCGAACAGGGATTATGGGTGGAGCATCTCCCGCTCTCCAACATCAACGAAACAGGGCCCATCGAGTTCACCATCAGTAATGCGGATACGGCCTATGTGGATTTAGCCCATACGTACTTGTATGTGAAAGACAAGGTCGTCAATGGGGACGGCTCCAGAATCGTCCAAGCTGCAACGGTGGGCCCGACGAATCTCTGGCTGCACTCTATGTTTCAATAGGTGGATATTTTTCTCAGCGACAAACTCATCAGTGACTCCGCCAACACGTACCCCTATCGAGCCTACATCGGGACAATGTTATCGTTTGGACGAGAGGCTAAAGAATCTCAGCTGACAGCCACTTTATTCTACCAAGACACGGCCGAGCACATGGACACGGTGGACAATAAAGGATATAACAAACGGAAGGCTTTCACCGCTAACGGCGCCTCGGTGGATCTCATGGGTCGACTGCACGCAGGCCTCTTCATGCAAGACCGGTACCTCTTGAACAAGATCCCCATCAAAATCCGACTGATACGGGCGCCTCCGATCTTCGCCTTGATGGCCACTAACGTAGAGGGGCATGCAGCTGACTATAAGATTGTCATCCAAGACGCAGTCCTGTATGTCCGAAAAGTGAAACCGAATCCAGCCGTTCAATTGGGACACCTCAAAGCCTTGGAAACAAAACCAGCCCAGTACCCTATCCGACGTGTACAAACCAAAGTGTTTTCTGTGCCTACTGGAAATATGAGCGCCAACAAAGAAAACCTCTTCCTGGGGGAACTACCCAAACGATTGATCCTGGCCTGTGTGGAAAATACTAGTTTCAGAGGAGCCCGTTTGACTTTCAACATTTCGGCATCAATTTTGTGGCCCTGCATGTGGACGGACAACAGGTCCCAGCCACGGCCTTAACACCGAATTTTGGGCGCAGGAATTTCATTCGAGCCTATCAGAGCCTGTTTACAGCCACCGGTCAAATCAACCAGGACGAAGGGAATATGATCAGTCGTGAGGACTACGCGAACGGATACACGTTGTTCTGTTTCGATCTGACCCCCACCTTAGAGAACGATCATCAGCTGGCCCTGGCCAAGCAAGGCAATTTACGGTTGGAAATCCACTTTGCACGAGCCCTCGGGACCACCGTCAATGTGATCTGCTACGCCGAGTTTGACAACATCATTCAAGTCGACAAGGCGCGCAACCTCCTGTGTGACTTTTCCACCTAACATGGATACAGACCAGATAACCACCGTGCTGGAGAATGACCCAGGGACACGTATGGTCTTTCAAGGGGTGTTCGCCCGAGATGTGTTCCCATTAGACCGTATGTATCCTGCTGCTTACGTTCTCAACACGGACCCGATGGATCGGCCCGGTGAACATTGGGTGGCCGTGTACTTGACAGAACAGCAGGGCGAATACTTTGACCCGTACGGCCTGCCACCCCTCCATCCCGATTTAACAGACTTCATGGATCAAGGCACAGAGACGTGATGTTGGAACAGTCAAACGTTGCAAAGCCTGACCAGTAGCGTGTGCGGACAATATTGCTTGTATTACCTGTACCATCGATGCCGGGGAAGAACCTTATCCACCATCATACAGATGTTTGACGAGTACCCCAAGGCCAAGGACCGCGATGTACTCGTATATGACTGGGCCGCCCATCATTTCAATGTACAAGCCCCCTGTATTGGGCTTAAGTTCTTTCACGAAAATCCCCCTGTTCTGGGCTTAAGTTCTTTCACGAGAAGCCCCCTGTTCTGGGCTTCAGTTTTCACGTGGTTGTTCTCACGTTTTTGTTGTTATTCATATATCCCTTGCGCAGACCCACCAAACCACGTGACCTGCGCAGCAGAATGTTGAACACGAACGACACACTAGTCCAGGCAGATGCCCCCTCACATATGCTTCACATTGATACCTCACTCGATCCAATCGGCCCACTAGCGGCCCACCTAGACCCCAACACGTCTATTTCCATACATTTTGTCTACTGCGCATGCGCAGAATGACGTCAGTTCCACGACACACTAGCCCAGACGGATGCTCCTACACGAGAGCTTCAAAATAAGACCTCATACGACACCATAGGTTCATTAGGGGCTCACCTCGACACCAAAACGTCTATTTCCATACCCTTTTCGTTCAATTCCCTGTCTGCGCATGCGCAGAATGTTGTCAACGAACGACACACTAGTCCAGGTGGATGCTCCCTCACGAATGCTTCACATTGATACCTCACTCGATCCAATCGGCCCACTAGAGGCCCACCTAGACCCCAACACGTCTATTTCCATACATTTTGTCTACTGAGCATGCGCAGAATGACGTCAGTTCCACGTCACACTAGTCCAGGTGGATGCTCCCTCACGACTGCTTCACATTGATACCTCATTCCACCCAATCGGCCCACTAATGGCCCACCTAGACCCCAAAACGTCTATTTCCATACCCTTTCTCTATTGCGCATGCGCAGAATTACGTCAGTTTCACGTCACACCCAGTACGTTGAATACTCCCTCACGTATGCTTCATATTGATACCTCACTCGACCCAATCGGTACACTAGCGGTCCCTACAGATTGCCGAACATTCTCTCGAAAACCCACGGTTTTGGGACTACTTTCGGACCGCGGAGGCAGACCGCATCACCGCGGAGGAATACATCCCCAGGTCACGCCCCATTCACCCAGACCGGAAGCGGCGTCATACACTTGCGCAGAACACTTCTGCGCACACCTCCACACAACATCCACTTTCGGTTTATCGCGCATGCGCAGTGAGGCGAGCCCCACTCGAAATGCTTAGACTACACTACTCCCGGTGAATGGGATAGTTGAGTATCATGACCCGAACCTGGATATCTCTGATAGTAGTATATAAAAGCTATATTAACTTCCATTGACCTTTGACCTCGGACCAAGCCACTTTTAGTCGGTTGTTATGCAAAAAAAAATGGTTTAACCCAAACGAAAGCTCAAGCCACTATAGTTCCGGCACTTCCGTTCACGTGACCTCTGGGGCATGTATTCTTCCGCGGTGATGCGGTCTGGCGGTGATGCGGTCGTGGGAAAAAGCCTCCGCGGACAGAAAGTAGTCCCAAATACGCGGGGAGCCTTAGGAAATTCTCCAGGCCCCTAGTGGACCGATTGGGTCGAGTGAGGTGTCAAAGTGAAGCGCTCACCCAGGGTGATCAAGTCATGGGTGGATGTATGTAAAATGAGGATTTGTCCCGAAAATATAAAAAGCGGAAAACAGACTTTACCCCTAAAATAAGGGAAAACCCCTATCAACCATGTCCAAAATGGCTAATATCGGTCTCCGTCTTATCGGGGCCTGCTGAGAGAGGTAGGGTGGGGGAGTGGGTGCATGTAAAATGAGGATTTGTCCCCAAAAATATAAAAAGCGAAACACGGACTTCACCTCTACAATAGGGGCCTGATTCGCACATTTGCGTCTATACGGGAAAATGCCTGTATGGGGTATGGGGGTGGTCATTTTTTTGTGGATTTTACTATGGATTGTGGGGTCTTGTTTTCTTCGTCTCATCACGTAAAACACGATGAGAAGGGTCTTGGATCTAAGCGGGGAAATCTTTCGAAAAATTCACGGAGGTCTGGATAGGCCCAGTGGATAGGTCCATACTGGGAAATTTACTCCTAGACATTTGCGGTATGGGTTGTTGGATCTTGTTTTTCACGTCTCACCACGTAGAACACGATGGGCGAGGTCCCGAAGGGATTGGTTGAAGTTTTTTGAAAAAGTCACTGTACGCATGCGTAGTGGGTAAATAGTGATGGGTGGACGTTTTGGGGTCTAGGTGAGCCCCTAGTGGTCCGATGGTGTCGTATGAGGTCTTATTTTGAAGCTCTCTTGGAGGAGCATCCGACTGGATTACTGTATCTTCCGTTTTCAATAGTCTGGCCATAATATAGAAAACAGGCATTTTGGGGGGGTGTTTGGGGTAGAGATGGACCACTATTGGTCCAAATGGGTCGTGGGAGGTATCAAAGTGAAGCTTTTGTGGGGAAGGGTCAGAATGGCGTATTTCTAATTGCAAGTCGCGTCAATCTGCGCATGCACAGTTGAGTGTAGTAAACAAAGTGGTCATTTTGGGGTGCGTGGGGTTGTGTTTGGAGTAGAGAGTGACCATCCTTGGTCCGAATGCGTCGTGTGGGGTGTCATTTTGTAGCTCTCGCGGTGTAGACCCCAATTTGAGGCGTATTCACGTCATCCGTGACGTCATTGGTGACGTCATCAGTAGAAGTAGTAGCGAAAGCGGGCATTTTGGGGGTGTAGAAGAAGGTGTTTGAGGTAGAAATGGCCCATCCGTGGTCCGAATGCGTCGTGAGGGATGTAATCTTGTAGCCCTCGGTGTGTAGACTACGGCTTAAGGGTTGTCCACGTCATCTGTGACGTCATCGGTAGTGGTAGCGAAAGCGGGCATTATGGGGGTGTAGTGGAAGGTGTTTGGGGTCAAGATGGACCATCCGTGGTCCGAATGCGTCGTGTGAGGTGTCATCTTGTAGCCCTCGTGGTGCAGACCATGGCTTGAGGAATGTCCATGTCATCTGTGACGTCATTGGTGACGTCATCAGTAGGAGTAGTAGCCAAAGTGGACAGGTTGGGCGTGTGAAGGAAGGTGTTTGGGGTAGTGATGGACCATTCGCGGTCTAAATGCGTCGTGTGAAGTGGCATCTTGTAGCAACGCCCGCCAACGCCAAGCTCAACGCTTCAACGCCCTGGTGAATTAGCCCAAAAGCTCTGATTTTCATGGAATTGTCACTAATTCATTGGAAATGCAGTGACGCCCGTCAGCGCCCGTCGTTACGCCTTAACGCTCTATCATAACGCCTTATACAACATGAGATGTGTAAGCTTACTTTTGGAAAATAAAGCAATCTCTATTACTGAAGGAGGAATACGAAACACTCCAAACAAACCTACGCTTGCCATTTAATCTGAGACCTATCATAGCGTACTCAAAAAATCGGAGCTTACGCGATTTATTGGTAAGGAGTAAACTTCATCCCATATCGTGATCATTATCACGTAAAATTCTATATGGCATAAGCTAATATATAGCGGCCCTATTTGAACTCTATACGAAACTTGTCTCTAGGAACATTTTTAAGATAAGAGATTTATAAATCCCTGTGCCCGTGCCTTCCACTTTTGAGAAATGTATTCATTAGTTATACAACATGAGATGTGTAAGCTTACTTTTGGAAATTAAGGCAATCTCTATTTCAAGTTTTATAATATCGTTCCTCTTTCAATCCAACTTCAGCATCACTGACATAGAAGTCTATTTTTATAATAAATGTATTGTCACTGCCAGTGATATGAAACCTCAAATGGTGTGCCACCCTAAAGGGTTTGATCTTTATGCAAAGCTGCATGTATTGCCTAAAGGTTTATTGTGCATGCTACCACTCAAAGGTTTTCGTAACCCGTCAAATATGGGCTGTAAATCGTCCAAACATGCCCTCAAATATACAGATACAACTCCGGCCGAACTCGTTTTATTGCAGTGCAGCTCTTAATTTCACGCGTTACGCTGATCGTTCAATAACGGAACTTCCTATCCGGCGAACGAAACACGTACGTTTTTGTAATGGCATGATGAGAAATCAAATGGCAGGATTGCAAGATAGAATGCTTTTGCTGATAAACAAAAAGCTCATAAGGTTCTGATAAACGGAGAAGCAGGTACAAGAAAGAGTACAGCGGTGAAAAAAGACAGACATATGTTGCTAGAGCTCCAGACAGTGGACGGCTCGACTTTTATCAGGAAAAACTGTCCACAGCTTTTTTGCTCTACGGGATGGACGATTTGAGAATGGACAGCTGTCAGATAAACAGGCACGATGTAATAATAATTGACGAGGTGTCGATGTTGAGTTTGAAGAATTTGAATATGCAGGCAAGTAAGAAACTCCAGTCTGCCATTTGTTGGAATCCAGATCATCTCATGTGGAGATTTCTTTCAGTTGAGAAAATGATGGTAATTTCTTTTTAGCAGACTTAATAAGCAAATAGCTAGGCTTTATTTCCTAGGGCTGGCGGAGAGAGAGAGAGAGGAGGTGGCGGTGGTGATGGTGAGAGGGGGTTCAGGCATGGTGCAGTTTCATGTACGCCTACCTTGAATATTCAGAAATCTTCGTTTAGCTGTAAAATTTCTTGTTGCGAACTTGACGCATGCTTGAAGCCTATGAGGCACTGTGGGATAATGTTGTATAAAAATGAATATGATCGATAAGAGGATCTGCACCAAATGAACCCTATGTTTTCCCCATGTTTTAATGTAGAGAAGTCTTCTGTCAAATGGGCTTATGACAAAATAAATTATTCGGGCATGGTGACGATCGAAAAGAAGTGTGAATGTAGCCCAAAATGTTACCCGTTCTTATTTGACATATTATCTATTCCCATTTGTACCTACCATGATGCAGCGTACATGCTGAAGTTGCGATTTGTACATCTCTGATTGTCGTATGACAGTGGGTTTGATAAAAATTGAATTTCCCGCGAAATACAAGTGTTTAATTTGTTTTACTGACCAATTAGCGTCAATTGAGCGCTGTACTGCAATAAAATGGAGATTGCCGAGTTCAGTCGATGTTGTAACGATAATTGCATTCGCGACCGCTCGGCCTATTCCGTCGAAGTCATTGTATATTATTGGTGTAAGGATTTTACAGCTCTCAACTGTAAACCGTGATCCGCCGCACGTGAGGCACGTCACATGTTATAGGATGTGTTTCCGCTCACATAGTCCTCGTGGTATTTCTCCCTCATTAGGAGATCAAATATATATCGAAATGAAATGGATATTCCCTTGATTTTACCCGCGGAGGACCTCTTTTAATTCGAGGTGAGTAGTAGTGTCTACTGATATAGCCTCATATTTTGCCGGGGGAGGTAACTCTTGCATCCGACAGGTGGCGTTGTAGTGGCGGTTATGGATTGCATCAGCATTGGCTGGATGCCAAGTTTTGACCACTATAGGTCCGTTAACCTTTGACCTTGTATTCATCCGCGGTGATGCGGTCATGTCTGGCGGTGATGCGGTAACGGGAGAAAGCTTCCGCGGAGAAAAGGTAGTCCCCAAATTTGAAATACGCTGCATGGTCCGATTGGGTCGTATGAGGTATCAATGTGAAGCATGTGAATCCGATGGGCGGCATTCTTCGCATGCGCAGTAGACCAAGAGTATGGAAATAGACGTTTGGGGTCTAGGGGAGCCACTATTGGTCCGATTGGGTCATATGAGGTATCAATGTGAAGCCTATGTGAGGGGGCATCCGACGGGTGGGTGTGGGGTTGGAATATCGTCATTCTGCGCATGCGCGGTAGACCAAGGGTATGGAATGGACGTTTTGGGATCTAGGTGAGCCCCTAATGGGCCGATGGAGTCGAGTGAGGTATCACTGTGAAGCCTATGTGAGAGGGCATCCGCCTGGACTAGTATCTCGGCCGTTGTCAACATGCTGCGCATGCGCAAACAGGGAATTGTGGGAAAAGGGTATGGAAATACACGTTTTGGGGTCTGGATGGGCCACTTGTGGTCCTATGGAGTCGTATGAGGTATCAATGTGAAGCCTATGTGAGGGGGCATCCGACGGGGTGGGTGTGACGTGGAACTGACGTCATTCTGCGCATGCGCAGTAGATTAAGGGTATGGAAATATACGTTTTGAGGTCGAGGTGGGCCACTATTGGTCCTATGGAGTCGTATGAGGTATCAATGTGAAGCATTCGTGAAGGAGCATCTGACTGGGTGGATGTGGGGTAGGAATATCGTCATTCTGCGCATGGGCGGTGGACAAAGGGTATGGAAATAGACGTTTTGGGGTCTGGGTGGGCCACTAGTGGTCCTATGGAGTCGAGTGAGGTATCAATGTGAAGCCTATGTGAGGGGGCATCTGCTTGGACTAGTGTGTCGTCCGTGTTCAACATTCTCCGCATGCGCAGACTGGAAATTGTGGGAAAAGTGCATTGCAGTGAACGTTTTAGGATATAGGGGAGCCCCTAATGGGCCGATGGAGCCGTATGAGGTATCAATGTGAAGCCTATGTGAGGGGGCATCCGCCTGGACTAGTGTCTCGGCCGTTGTCTACATTCTGCGCATGCGCAAACAGGGAATTGTGAGCAACGCCCGCCAACGCCAAGCTCAACGCTTCAACGCCCTGGTGAATTAGCCCAAAAGCTCTGATTTTCATGGAATTGTCACTAATTCATTGGAAATGCAGTGACGCCCGTCAACGTCCGCCTTAACGCCCTAGCATAACGCCTTGACGCCATGATATAGACAGATGAGAGAAGAACAACAACAACAAGGATGAGAGAACAACAACAACAACAACGAGTTTTTTTCATATAGTTTATTTTCCCCTCCATCATAACATACCCACGCTGGGGGAGCCGCGTTGGGTATGTTTATAATTCAAGAATACTCTTGTCCAATCAGAGACCGCCGTTTGGTCCTGGCATATTCGTTCTTGCCCGTTAGATGTATTCTCGGCTGCACTTGTCCAATCAGAAGCCGTCCTTAAGAAAGTCCCATCTTCGGCCCTGTTCGCTTTCATCCGTTTGTTCTAATCGTCGTCGATCAGGCCTGGATATTCGTCGGGCAGCATATCCTGAAACAGTTGTTTGCGCATTCTAATCGCATTTTCCAGGGCCTCGGTGGGTGGTAACCCCATTGCCTCTTCCAAGTGACGCTTGGTCTTCATGATGGACCTGTGCGTGGGGTCGCCTTTCATTTCAAGCGCTAGTAAGGTATACTGTTCATAGATCGCCATGGCTGTTTTCCTGATGCGGGGCCGCATTTCGGTGTACGCCTGTTGTAAGTTATCCTGTCCCGCGTCCTCGATCGCAGTATTGATAGCTGTTGTCACAATACGATCCCAGAAGGTAGGTTCTGCCTCACTTTCCTGGGATGTAGGCTGACTATCTGAGGTCAAGCTCTCCATATCAGTAGATAGACTGTCAGCAATCTTGGATTCGGTATCAGTCGATACACTCTCATCGATCTCTGTATCAGCATCCGATTCAACGGACTCCTCGGCGTCTTCAATCCCATGTATATTTTTCTGGTGTCGCATCATATCGTAATGTCTGGTGAACGTGCGTTCACACTCAGAACAAGTATAAGCCATGTTGACGATTGAACGTCGGCTGTGCGTGTTTTGGGAATACACTTGCTTTCATAGACAGTAACGCCCACCAACGCCCATTGTTACGGCTTAACGCCCTATATGTACACCTTAACGCTCGTCTCAACGCTTTAACACACTTTCTTAACGCTTTAACGTCGTTTAATGATGCGTTCAAACAAATGTTGCTTTTGTGCTATTGCTCTGACATACGCCGCTTTCCAGTTCATGCCCGAGGTTTTCAACATCGACGCTGTTCTTTCGATTTCCATATGGACTGGGTCCTTGTCCAACAATTTCATATGGGTCACGAGGTCGACATACTGCTGACGTAAAGCCCGTCGTAGTCTGGGTGCCAATCTGTTATGGGCTAAAATTGCGGCTTCTTTTTTCGAATATCCTTTGTGTTGAAACTTGTTTTCTGTGGCCCTCAACGTCTCGCCTCGAGTTCACATTATGTTCATTCCCTTGTACGGGTACGGGTTGGGCCTTCACGGTTGGGTGATATTCCGGGACTGATGGTATGAAGCGGATCCGCTGTATGGGGGTGGGTTGCTGCTGCTGCTCTGCCAGGAGTGGACTCGGCGGATGGTGTTCGGGTATATGACGTTGCGGTGATTCCTCGCCGGGTAACAGGTGGGTCGTCAGCCGACGATCTTCGGGGGTATGGGCTTTCAAATCTACGAACAGGTAGCCGTACGGACGACTTGTCGCCCCTTGAAACGCCTGCATGAAATGGTCGATGTTCTGAGGATAAATTCGACTACCAAACACACGGATTTGTGCTCTGTCAATGGGATCGGAGAACAACACAAAGTATTGGCAGCTCAAGGCAATATCTCTAGACGCCTTCCCTTGAGGAAAGAGATTCTGGGTCAAATAGATGACGGACAGATTCCAATGATGGGATCCTTTAGTAAACAAGTCGGCGACGTGTGAATTGTCCTTGGCCGCACTCATCAGATCATCTAGCACTACCACGTTGGTCTGCTCGGGGTCAAAGTAATACGGTTCGTTTATGTCGTGGGGAATCCCTGGGACGAACCTCACATTCTGTAACCTTGTAGTTTCGTAGGCGGGCTGCCATTGGCTATAACACCAAACAACACGTGTCGGAGCTGGGGTTGCCACACCTGCCTCTAAGAACTTCATCACCCAGGACGTCTTTCCACATGCCGTAGGGCCGCTCACCGTCATCGTATAGGGATGCTCTACTGCTCTTGTTGGCCCTATAGCGGGACTCAGCTGTGTCTCTTGGTTGTGTTTGCGTTGAATGTGCCTGAGCATACTATCGCGACGAGAGAAGGTTCTCTGACAGAACGTACACGTTCATCAGTCGACCAATACATATGGACTGATGATGGACACATGTTCATTCCTATATTTACAGACTCTACCACCACCACACACACCACCACCAACTCCACCAACACCATCGCCGCACACCACCAACGCCACCACCAACGCCACCACCGGACGTTGACGGGCGTCAACGCCCGGTGGTGGTGGTAGCCCCCGTGTGGCAGAGCTCTTGGATCGGAGCTCTCGGAGCTCAAAGCTTGTGGAGCTCAGAGCTCGGAAGTGACGTCATCGCAGGCATGCACGTGTACCTGTGCTGCACCCTGTACCCTATAGCCCGTAGGGAATAGGGTACACCAGGGTGCGGGTGCAGCACAGGCACACGCGCATGCCTGCGATGACGTCATTTCCGACCTCTGAGCTCCACAAGCTTTGAGCTCCGAGAGCTCCGATCCAAGAGCACTGCCACACGGGGGCTACTACCACCACCGGGGGTTGACGCCCGTCAACGCCCGGTGGTGGCGTTGGTGGTGGTGTTGGTGGTGTGTGGCGGTGGTGTTGGTGGAGTTGGTGGTGGTGGTAGAGTCTGTAAATATAGGAATGAACATGTGTCAATCATCAGTCCATATGTATTGGTCGACTGATGAACATGTCGTGTACGTGTACGTTCTCTCAGAGAACCTTCTCTCGTCGCGATAGTATGCTCAGGCACATTCAACGCAAACACAACCAAGAGACACAGCCGAGTCCCGCTATAGGTCCAACAAGAGCAGTAGAGCATCCCTATACGATGACGGTGAGCGGCCCTACGGCATGTGGAAAGACGTCCTGGGTGATGAAGTTCTTAGAGGCAGGTGTGGCAACCCCAGCTCCGACACGTGTTGTTTGGTGTTATAGCCATTGGCAGCCCTCCTACGAAACTACAAGGTTACAGAATGTGAGCTTCGTCCCAGGGATTCCCCACGACATAAACGAACCATATTACTATGATTGTCTTTTTGAATTTGGTGCTAATACTGTTATATGGAATATGGAATAGGTCTTTGGATTATGGACGCGGATATTCTCTAATGGACGACGGCTGGATTATGAATGACGGACTAGACGCTTGTAATTTGACCCCCAGCAGACCAACGTGGTAGTGCTAGATGATCTGATGAGTGCGGCCAAGGACAATTCACACGTCGCCGACTTGTTTACTAAAGGATCCCATCATCGGAATCTGTCCGTCATCTATTTGACCCAGAATCTCTTTTCTCAAGGGAAGGCGTCCAGAGATATTGCCTTGAACTGCCAATACTTTGTGTTGTTCTCCAATCCCATTGACAGAGCACAAATCCGTGTGTTTGGTAGTCGAATTTATCCTCAGAACATCGACCATTTCATGCAGGTGTTTCAAGGGGCGACAAGTCGTCCGTACGGCTACCTGTTCGTAGATTTAAAAGCTTCTACCCCCGAAGATCGTCGGCTGACGACCCACCTGTTACCCGGCGAGGAATCACCGCAACGTCATATACCCCTACACCATCCGCCGAGTCCACTCCTGGCAGAGCAGCAGCAGCAACCCACCCCCATACAGCGGGTCCGCTTCATACCATCAGTCCCGGAATATCAGCCAACCGTGAAGGACCAACCCGTACCCGTACAAGGGAATGAACATAATGTGAACTCGAGGCTATGGAAGGATTTGTTCAAAGAAAGTATGGACGCCGAGATGGGCGAGACGTTGAGGGCCACAGAAAACAAGTTTCAACACAAAGGATATTCGAAAAAAGAAGCCGCAATTTTAGCCCATAACAGATTGGCACCCAGACTACGCCGGGCTTTACGTCAGCAGTATGTCGACCTCGTGACCCATATGAAATTGTTGGACAAGGACCCAGTCCATATGGAAATCGAAAGAACAGCGTCGATGTTGAAAACCTCGGGCATGAACTGGAAAGCGGCGTATGTCAGAGCAATAGCACAAAAGCAACATTTGTTTGAACGCATCATTAAACGACGTTAAAGCGTTAAGAAAGTGTGTTAAAGCATTGAGACGAGCGTTAAGGCGTACATATAGGGCGTTAAGGCGTAACAGTGGGCGTTGGCGGGCGTTACTGTCTATGAAAGCAAGTGTATTCTCAAAACACGCACAGTCGACGTTCAACCGTCAACATGGCTTATACTTGTTCTGAGTGTGAACGCACGTTCACCAGACATTACGATATGATGCGACACCAGAAAAATATACATGGGATTGAAGACGCCGAGGAGTCCGTTAAATCGGATGCTGATACAGAGATCGATGAAAGTGAATCGACTGATACCGAATCCAAGATTGCTGACAGTCTATCTACTGATATGGAGAGCTTGACCTCATATAGTCAGCCTACATCCCAGGAAAGTGAGGCAGAAACTACCCTCTGGGATCGTATTGTGACAGCAGCTATCAATACTCACGCTGAAGCGATCTCGGACGCGGGACAGGATAACTTACAACAGGCGTACACCGAAATGCGGCCCCGCATCAGGAAAACAACCATGGCGATCTATGAACAGTATACCTGCCTACCGCTTGAAATGAAAGGCGACCCCACGCACAGGTCAATCATGAAGACCAAGCGTCACTTGGAAGAGGCTATGGGGTTACCACCCACCGAGGCCCTGGAAAATGCGATTAGAATGCGCAAACAACTGTTTCAGGATATGCTGCCCGACGAATATCCAGGCCTGACCGATGACGATTAGAACAAACGGATGAGAGCGAACAGGGCCGAAGATGGGACTTTCTTAAGGACGGCTTCTGATTGGACAAGTGCAGCCGAGAATACATCTAACGGGCAAGAACGAATATGCCAGGACCAAACGGCGGTCTCTGATTGGACAAGAGTATTCTTGAATTGTAAACATACCCAACGCGGCTCCCCCAGCGTGGGTATGTTATGATGGAGGGGAAAATAAACTATATGAAAAAAACTCGTTGTTGTTGTTGTTGTTCTCTCATCCTTGTTGTTGTTGTTCTTCTCTCATCTGTCTATATCATGGCGTCAAGGCGTTATGCTAGGGCGTTAAGGCGGACGTTGACGGGCGTCACTGCATTTCCAATGAATTAGTGACAATTCCATGAAAATCAGAGCTTTTGGGCTAATTCACCAGGGCGTTGAAGCGTTGAGCTTGGCGTTGGCGGGCGTTGCTCACAATTCCCTGTTTGCGCATGCGCAGAATGTAGACAACGGCCGAGACACTAGTCCAGGCGGATGCCCCCTCACATAGGCTTCACATTGATACCTCATACGGCTCCATCGGCCCATTAGGGGCTCCCCTATATCCTAAAACGTTCACTGCAATGCACTTTTCCCACAATTTCCTGTCTGCGCATGCGCAGAATGTTGAACACGGACGACACACTAGTCCAGGCAGATGCCCCCTCACATAGGCTTCACATTGATACCTCACTCGACTCCATAGGACCACTAGTGGCCCACCCAGACCCCAAAACGTCTATTTCCATACCCTTTGTCCACCGCGCATGCGCAGAATGACGATATTCCTACCCCACATCCATTCAGTCAGATGCTCCTTCACGAATGCTTCACATTGATACCTCATACGACTCCATAGGACCAATAGTGGCCCACCTCGACCTCAAAACGTATATTTCCATACTCTTAATCTACTGCGCATGCGCAGAATGACGTCAGTTCCACGTCACACCCATCCCGTCGGATGCCCCCGCACATAGGCTTCACATTGATACCTCATACGGCTCCATCGGCCCATTAGGGGCTCCCCTATATCCTAAAACGTTCACTGCAATGCACTTTTCCCACAATTTCCTGTCTGCGCATGCGCAGAATTTTGAACACGGACGACACACTAGTCCAGGCAGATGCCCCCTCACATAGGCTTCACATTGATACCTCATATGACCCAATTGAACCATTAGTGGCTCCCCTAGACCCCAAAACGTCTATTTCCATACCCTTGGTCCACCGCGCATGCGCAGAATGACGCTATTTCAACCCCGCACCCAGCCCATCAGATGCCCCTTCACGAATGCTTCACATTGATACCTCATACGACCCAATCGGATCATGCAGCGTATTTCAAATTTGGGGACTACTTTTTCTCCGCGGAAGCTTTCTCCCGTGACCGCATCACCGCCAGAGATGACCGCATCACCGCGGAGGAATACAAGGTCAAAGGTTAACGGACCTATAGTGGTCAAAACCAGCCAATGCTGATGCAATCCATAACCGCCACTACAACGCCACCTGTCGGATGCAAGAGTTACCTCCCCCGGCAAAATATGAGTCTATATCAGTAGACACTACTACTGAGGTGATTCTCCTGGTTTTTCTTCTTGAGCTGATCTCCATGGTAAGGGACAACCTCCCCACAGCGCATGCTCCATTTCGCAGGCTCCAATAACATCCCTGCCTCCAATAGCGGAAGTTGACCTTTACTACGTTGCTATGACGTATAGGGGAAACCAACCAACGCACGGTTCAGTTTGAATCCGACCAAACAACTCCTTTAGTGTTGCACATGAGCGAACTACTTTTCATATGCTCTGTCCAGATAAACAGGGAAAATTATCTCCAGATAATTCTTTTTAACGCTAGGTCAACGGAGGTATTATGCAGACTTGAAAAGTAATCAAAATTTTCGTTAAACATCTATTTTACTATATATGATGTCACTGCCGGCGATGTGCGCGAAGGCCCCGAATCCGGTCCAAAAATCTGACTGGTGGCTGGGGTGTTATTAGACCCCCAGCGAGGTGGTTGGGTAAGGGAAGTCATACAGCTGACATGCGCTGTTCGAAGTTTCGGCGTGATACTGTACTTTTCAACATGGAAATCAATATGGATTCCTAGCAGTGCGCCACGAGGTACTAATGTCCTACATTATCCGAGACGGTGTCGAGTGACGATAATTGTAAGGACACACTCGACAGCTGTCAGCTGTATGACTTCCGTTACTATGGAGATCAACTAGAGAAGAAAAACCAGCAGAAACACATCAAATTAGAAGAGATCCTTCACGGGTATAATCAAAGGAATATCTATTTCATTTGGATACATATTTTCTCTCCTGCTAAGGGAGAAATACAACGAGGACTATGTGAGCGGAAACACATCATATAGCATATAGTTGAGCCTCACGTGCGGCGGATCACGGTTTACAGCTGAGAGCTGTGAAATCCTTACACCATTAATGCCCGAGAGGTACTATGACTTCGACGGAATAGGCGGAGCAGTCGCAAATGTGCAAGGACACTAAATTCAGCGTATTTGGACGATTTTCGGCCCATATTTTACGGATTAGGAGAAGCTTTGGGTGGTAGCATGTACAATGCACAAGGAATGAAATAGGCGAAATATAGAGGTAGGCTAATTTCTGTAAAAATGTATATGAATGATCGCGAGTAGGTCGAACGGAAGTGATCTACCTTGTGTCTTTTATAGTTGACGATACCCCAATCCTCATTTAATTAAGTTGGCAAAAACCTATGGGTGGAGGATCGAACACACATATCTTAAACACCCTACTGAATCGACAAGTATGATTATAGGTGAATGCACCAGTCCATTTGTCATGCGACCATGAACTGTAGATTGGATCACTTCACATTGAAGCCGGATAACAGCTGCAATGTTATAATGAGACAACATATGATTGTATATCAGATATGTCGACAGTCCATGGTAGCTACCATTTGTCTTGGCAACAGTCCATTTGGCGAATCATTGGCCAAGGTTACACGGTTCACGTCAGTTCGGACTGACCGTATTTTGACCTACCATGGACTGTCGATCGATCCGATGATGATACCATGGACTGTCGTAATATCAGACAGACAGAGAATAAACTATTAATGGTTCATATTCCTCTTAAACACACACAAGTGAAAGGAATCGAGAGATGAATGAGTCAGTGATATATGAGGCAGGTAGTTAGTTCCCACGTGTTCATTTTGTGCTCATTTCCTCACACTATAATTCGATGCTAATACCTACCATGGACTGTCCACCAACACCTAAAAACACCTCTCGCCGCAAAAATGTTTAAAATTTTTGTTAACTTGAAATAGTAATAACCCTACATTTGGTGACAATATAGTACGATATCTCTCCATCAAAAAATGACTGGACACCAGTAACCATATCTGTCATCGATATGCTGAAAATCGTTCATTTTCGGCTGTGGTCACTGTCGTCGGGTCAGACACACGCCCACGCTTGATAACGAAAGCGCCGAAAAACCTACCATTGACTGTGATTTGACACGTGACCGGCGGTGTTTACCTATAATCATACTTGTCGATTCAGTAGGGTGTTAAAACAAACCAACAAATATACGAAATACAAAGAAGTACAGGAGCACCTAGACCCACATTTTTCATCCGTTTCCGTATAAAGACTTCGGTACAGAAAGACGTACATTGAAAGACAAACCCTCAATACCAGATATATATACAGTAACGTATTATGGCCGATGGCCCTTCTCGGCCATCATAGTAACGTTAAAAAGTGGAAAGACAACCACCAGTCCAACATCTTCGTAGGAGCTCAGAACCAGTACAACATCGTCACATGTTAATGTAATAAATTAACAATTCAAGCATGTAAAAGTATGCTGGAAGTCCCAAAAAGAACAAGTAACATTGGTTGCCTAGCAGAAGTTGGTATCTATCCAATGACCATAAAAATTATGACAAATATGGTAAGATACTGGATGAAGCTTAGGCGATCAACCTCAAATTCCCTTATATACAATGCGTACAAAGAAGATTTAAAATTAATGCTTACACACTCTAAGATATCTTGGGTTTGTAAGGTTGAAAATATTATTAAGTCCTGTCTAGGCAGTCTTCCTGGACCCAATACTAAAACAAATACAGTTACAAGGAAAGTGACAACTGTTCTGAAAGAGAATTTCAAACGTCTATTTCTAGATTGCACTGATCAAAATGCCTATGTTGGTGTGGTTACTACTGGTCCTAGTAAAAAACTGAGGTCATACGGTGCAATCAAACATGACATTAGTCTATCAGACTATCTATCACACATCAAGAACAAAACGCATAGAAGATCTTTGACTTGCCTCCGTTTGAGTTCACACACTTTAGAAATAGAGCGAGGTAGATACAAGGGTGTACCACCAGAGAATAGGTTGTGCCGGCATTGTTCACTCAATGTACCCGAAGACGAAAGGCATTTCCTTGTAATCTGTCCACTGTATAATAATTTCCGTCGCTGCCTTATCAATAACATTACTCTTAAGTTAGGTGGGATAAACAATCTTTTTGATCTAGCCATGGATCCTCCACCGATAATAGCTCAAGATGTGGGCTTCTTTATCTATTCCTGCTTTGAAAAGAAACAGCAAACTCTGTTTTAGTCAGTTTGTATTCAAGCGCAATTAAACACTTTGATAACTAGATTACCTTACAGGTATTCATGTACATATATACACACAATGTGTTGCCATATCATATTTGTATGTTTTCCCATGTTCTTGTGTACTCGGCTCCAAGTGGGCGTTTTAGTACAATAAATTCTATTGTTACCAGTGCCAGAAATTTGAGCTTGTGAGTAATTGCTCTGTTTGAGATGTACCAGTCGGGCAGGTGGCAATGAGTGTGAAGGAACAATATTGGAAGCGATCCAAAGATGCGGCACATCGCTTGCCTGGTGCTCGGTAAAAATTTCCCTGGATTAGGTAGGTTAAATGGCTGTCCATGAGGAACCATCGTGTCTCCGATATTCTGCGGCGTGTCTGCAGTACGGCGACATCTATTTCCATTGTTTTTTTTTATGTTCCGTTCAATTCTATTATAATGTGCTTCGTGCACATGTCTGAACTAACCTGTCATTGATAATCATCATATAAGGAATACGTAATAAACAAAAAACGGACCTACTTTGATAAAATATGATGCATAAATTCCCCAGTTCGACAAAAATGAGTACATTAATATAACTGAGATAGATAATTTCCCGAATGAAAAAAAAAAGAATACTGATAATAATAATAATAATAATAGCCTGCCACGTGTGTTGGTTTTAGCGGACATTCTTTGAGAATTTGTTTACGATGCTCCTTGTGACGGTCCAGCAAGAGTGATCTGCCCCTAAATAAGATCGCAGTGACTTCCAATGTTAATCTCCCGGAATGCACGTCATCAAACATGGTCGCCAGCTATATGCGCAGCATAAATGGCCACTGGGGAACCCTCAGTTTCTCTTCATAGCCATACAGCGAGAGGAGAGAAATCCCTAAAACCGTATTGGTCGAAAAAAAGAAAAAGAAAAAAAAGGTAACCTATAGGTGTTGTACGATGTTATTATTACGAGTCTATGATCAGTGCGACCACAGGGGCGAGCCTGTTGTGTCCAGTATGTCTCTGCAAATTGCTAGACTGTATTACTGTCAGTTAATTTAGGTATTAACAGACAGTGATAGTGTACCAGAACTCCGCCAGCGATTGGTCGTTCGATCCGCGCCATTTTGAATCGAGACCAGCTTTCTCATTGGCTCGCTATTTTTAGGATGAAAGGGCTTCCCTCAAACAGCAATCATGGCGACCGACGATATCAGGACGAATGTGATGTTGAAGCGAGCTCTTGCTCAAACACTTCAGTTATACGTAACTCGACGTATTTGAATAATGAATTCTCCAAGTTCTTCTTTTTCCCTGCCTCTGATTGTATTAAAAAAAACTTGACATTTTTATTCCCACAGCAAATGCACACATTCTTTTCCCGAACTTTCAGCGGAGTTGCCATCTCTGATCTCCGCCATGCCGGATCTGTCAGAAATCCCCGAAACCACGTGTGTCCAGTCCCGTGACGTAAGCATGGCCTCGTTCTCGATCTCAAAATCTGCCGTCAAACACGTACCTTGGATTAGCCAGACATTGGCCCTCCGAAGCAGGGCCCAATGCTATAGGCTATGCAAATTGCAAACAAACAAAATAGCGGCGCTTGCTGTGGGAAATCCCTTTTGGCATCGATCGTGCTGCCATCTGGATGCAAGGAAGACAACTCTGACTAAGCGAAGCCTCTGTGGGCCAAATTCCTTGTAATCTCCCCTGATTCGAACATTTGCATGTTAATCTATACGGGGAATGCATGTATAGGATAGGGGCGGTTATTTTCTTTTCTTCTGGATTTTACTATGGGGTTTATCATCTTGTTTTCTTCACCTCGCGATGTAGAACACTATGGAAGGGGTCTCGAAGCCATGCGGTGAAGTTTTTTTTGAAAAAGTTCAAGTAGATCTGGCCCCGTTAGGTCCATACTGGCGCAGTGTACAATGTTTAACCTAATGGGAAACCCACTCATGGACATTTGCGGTATACAGTGTGGCCCCTTGTTTTCTTCATCTCGAGCTGTAGAACACGATGGGAGAGGTCTCTAGGCCATGCGTTGAAATTTTTGGAAAAGTTACCGTGCGCATGCGCACTGGGCAAGTAGCGCTGGGGTCGAGGTGGACCCCTATAGTGGTCCGATTGAGTCGTGTGAGGTGTCATCGTGACGCATTCGTGGGGGGGGGTCCAACTGGATGGGTGTGGGGTGGAACTGACGGAATTCTGCGCATGCACCGACAGGGAATTATGGGAAAAGGGCATTGGAAGAGGCGTTTTGGGATCGAGGTGGACCCATAATGGTCCGAATGGGTCGTGGGAGGTATCAGTGTGAAGCTTTCGTGGGGGAGCGTCCAACTGGATGGGTGTGGGGTGGAAATATCGTCTATATGCGCATGCGCAGTAGACAAAGTGTATTTGAATGGATGTTTTGGGGTCGAGGCGCACCCATATTCGTCCGATTGGGTCGTATGAGGTGTCATCGTGAAGCATTCGTGGGGCACCATCCGACTGGACTAGTGTGTCGTCCGTTTTCAACATTCTGCCGATGCGCAGACAGGGAATTGTGGGGAAACGGCATTGGAAGGGACGTTTTGGGGTCCAGGTGGGCCACTATTGGTAATAAACGCGGCTCCCCCAGCGTGGATATGGTGTACTGGAGGAGATATGACTATACAGCAAGAGAAGGGGAATCCATCTGGTCCTAGCTGGAGTCGAACCCATACAAAGGGTGTGGGTGCACCACCAGGCGCGTGCGCTATCTGGCGATCTATTTTTAGCACTACCATGAGGACCGCGCTTTCTGTACTACTACTCTTGGCGTCACAGATGACGTCATTTCTCTCAATATTCTTGGGTATGATGTACTGGAGAGGATAATAAAATGATTGACCTGTTGTTGTTGTTGTTGCTGTTGTTGTTGTTCTGTCATCTATCATCATTGTTGTTGTTGTTCATGGCGTCAAGGCGTTATGCTAGAGCGTTAAGGCGTTGAGACGGGCGTTGACGGGCGTCACTGCATTTCGAGGCATTAGTGACAATTCACTCGTAGGGTATAGGGTACACCACGACGCGGGTGAACCACAGGTGCGTGCCCATGCGTGTGATGACGTCACTTCCGACCCGCCTACGGCTGGGGAAATACCCGGATGACGTCATGGAAATTTACCCGGTAAAGTGCGATGAAAGCAAGAAGTTACACAGAGAGAAAGAGGCATAGTCTAAACGCTCCTGATTGTAACTGAAACTTTCGAAAAATGGCACGATTACAAAGTATAGAGCATGAATACATGAATCAAGTTTCCGGTGGGGATCATGTAGATGTAAGTTTTCCCACATACCGTTTCCGATTTGTTCTGAAATTTATGTTTTCAGTCAGCCGCCCAGTCTATTCACATACAGTCGCCTTCATATCCAACGTCATTTTCCCCCCAGACAGCCAATGAAGCAGAAGACCAATCTGTGACGGTGAAGAGGGCATAATCACTACATTCCAGTGCCTGTATGTACGGCGGTCAAAACCACGATAACCCAAATTTTTATCCCTTCAAATCCGCAACAATATTGATACAATATGACAAGCTCGCAACCAGACAAGAGTCGATCCAAGTTTTTCCGATATAAGCTTGAACACTATCCCAAACAAAAACTAAAGTCCATTCTAGAAATATATCTCAGCGTTGACTGATAACTGAGTGAGAATAGTAGAAGAAAAATAGGTTTCTATAGCTATTGATTCGATAAGTAATTTATAATCATATGTTGATGTTCGGTAATCCGAGGTGTCATTTTGACAACAGAGCGGATATTGTCTCCATGAATGAATGATCACTGTCCGATTTTCTTAGTTGTAAGACCTAGAGCTGTTAAGATTGTGGATGTCCGATCGTTTGCTGAAAAACGCAAGACACCAACAACACAGGGCGAGTAAAGCATAATATCAGATTTGGTATTGATATTCACTTATCTTCTTCAACCCCCAACATAATGATGTCCGTCCATAGATGATGGACAATGCATCAGGCGTTGGGATAGGGCGTAAAAATGTTGAGACGGACGTTGACGGGCGCCACTGCATTTCGATATATTGGTGAGAATTCCATGGAATATCTAGAAAATCATATCTTCTGAGCTATTTCACCAGGGCGTTGAAGCGTTAAGCTGGGCGTTGACGGGCGTCACTGTATTTCAATGAATTAGTGTCATTTCCATGGAATGTGTATGGTGGGTTCATTGGTTTCTTTACTGTTGATTTGATCATCTTTGGAAAACTTCTAATTCGGTTGTACTTTCGTTGATTCAGTAGGAATTTTATTGTTGAGGGCGCTTACATTTTTTCTTTCGGATCTTTATGATTTCTTGAGTTTTCTTAATGTTAGCGTACCACTGTTTCGATATTATATGCTTTTATCTATTCCTGTTTTCAGACAAAGGCCAGTCTTACCGGATGTGTCCAAATCCGGCTGAAACTATCTGTGCCTTCTTTCATGAAAACTTCAGCAGCCAAGGATTATCCGAGTTCCAGAGGAGCCAGTGTACGACCATTGCCTTCAGCGCTATCATGGTGTCCACATCCCTGCCTGTCCAAACTTGGACCTCACGTGACATGGATGCCATCCTCAGATTAGAGGTCACACCACCTATTTGGACGTTTTACTGTCGATTCAAATTATGTTATTCCAAACAGTTTACGACGTATATATAAACACATATAAATTTCGATCGCTTCTATGCGACAAATTTGCATATTTTTTATTTTTCCTTAACAATAGAGAAGTTAATATATAACTACAATTGATGATATGATGTGAAAACTAATTATGAAATTAAAACGGATTATCCATTTCATTAACTTACAGATATGGTGACAGGAGTCATCGCAAGCTCGTGACAAATCCGAGTCGGAAGAGTGTTGATACAAAACTCGCACGGCACGAGATCCCGGCTGGTGATAGGGTGGTGTATCTCATGCATGCTCCCAGTCATGACACCGAGTGGATCAATGGTCCATTGTTCTCCTCGAGACAGGCCGTGACTGTGGACAAATCTCAGGAATACTACGGCCAGTTTCAAGCCAGGAACAGCGCAAGCGTCAGACAAATGGCGTTCCATGATACTCCGATGGAGGATGCGCCGAGTCAGATCATGACTGGTAACTATACCGGCGCTCTGATCACTGTGGACAATGTGACCGGAGCCGTTATGAGAGACGATGATGGACGAATTCGGTTGTTCGACTCCCACGCCACTAATAACATCGGGCCGAGTGAACCCCGAGGGTAGCGCGGCCCTGCTCACCTTCGACACCTTATGGGATCTCGTCCGCCATATTAGAAGGACAACTGACAATGCACAGAGTCGCTATGAGATGATTGGAATCAAGGCCGAGGAACTGAAAAGATAACTGTATGTCGACCAATCAAGAGATCTTCTTAGATATATCCTAAATACTGGACTTCATTTTTCACGTGGTTGTTCTCACGTTGTTGTTGTTGTTTGGTTGTTCTTACGTTGTTGTTGTTTTGCGTGGTTGTTCTCACGTTGTTGTTGTTTAGTTGTTCTCAGGTTGTTGTTTTTCATTGTTGTACTTGAATAAAAAACAAAATGAGAACTCACACAAAACCTTGTCTTGTGTGTTTTCTGTACAAGAGGTTACGAGCATAAACAATTGGCCATTAATGCCCACCTCAGTTTCACGCCATACTCGTCCAGTTGGAATGTTACGATAGGCGTTACGGCGTTAATATAGAGCGTTAAGGCGTTACCGTAAAACTATCCACCAAAACGCCCGCTTTCGCTACTACTCGTACTGATGACGTCACCAATGAGATGACATGAACACCTCTCAAGTCGTGGTCTACACCACGAGAGCTTCACTTTGACCCCACACACTACGCATTCGAAACAAGAATGGTCCCTCAATCGCTCAAACACACCCCCACTCAACCCCAAAACGCTCGATCCATGTTTGCAGATGGCGACGACAACGAGGGGCGACGCCAGATCCTGGAAAAGTTCACAGAAGCGGTCCTCGACAGACTCGACTCGACGGAGAGGTGTGCTATCACTACTGGACTATGACAGCCACCCTTGATGCCTGGGCTATGAGCCACGAGCGCTCACGCCGGAACCAGCGACGGTTCATTGGCCTCACAATGGTCTTTGCCCTATTGACCCTGACGCTGTGACAATGACAGTTCCGTCTTACAGCGACAGAAAAGAATGGCTCTTCAGAGCCTCCATATCTAACTAAGCACAGTGTTCACACACACACACACTACACGCGCGCGCATACAAAAACGCACACACACACACACACACACACACGCGCGCACACGCACACACGCACGCACACACGCACGCACACACGCGCGCGCACGCACTTACTCACCGTCGTTAGTGCGTCCATGCGTTAAGACGGGCGTTGGGCACACCTCACGGGCCATTTGGATCACGTATGGTTCACCTCTACCCCAAACACCTTACTTCACACCCCCAAAATGCTCACTTTCGCTACTCCTCCTACTGGTGACGTCACCAATGACATCACAGATGACGTGAACATCCCTCAAGTCGTGGGCTATACCACAAAAGCTTCACTTTGACACCTCACACGACGCATTCGGACCAAGAATGGTCCTTCAATCGCTCGAACACACCACCACGTACTCCCAAAACGCCCACTTTGGCTACTACTCCTACTGATGACGTCACAAATGAGGTCACAGATGACGTGGGCATCCCTCAAGTGGTCTACACCAAAAGAGCTTCAAGATGACACGTTCCATTTGAACCACGGATGGCCCCTTAATCACTCAAGAGACCCACACGAACCCCCAAAATGACTGCTTTCTATACTACGACCAGACTACGCATGCGCAGAATGATGAAAACGGACGACACACTAGTCCAGTCGGATGGTCCCCCACGAGAGCTTCAACTGATACCTCCCACGACCCATTATGGGTCCACCTCGACCCCAAAACGCTCGCGCAGGCATCCTCTCTCAGGGTGCTTTGCGCTACGCTGCATTTACCCCTGTACGGGTTTCGCCATTTTAACAGGATTCCTGTAAAATCCAAGAACTGTTCTATCTGACTGTTTTACTGATCGCAAAATGTATATTTATCTCGAAATACACTAACCAGTTATTCATTGTATTTCAAAACACCAGTTTCACACAGTTTGAAGGCAGCGTTTTGACAAATTACCCTAGAACTATATATCGGTGAATCGCGGCTGATATTAATTCGCCCAGTTAGACGGTCGTCATATTCGTTTACTGTGGCTACAGATGACCTTGGGTCAACTCCGGCAAAATCCGTGAGACCCTTACAGCGCTAAATGGAGAGGCGCGAAGCAGAACGAAATGAATGCCTGATGGAGCTTGGCGCACGCACATGGTAAAATCCGCAATAAAAAAAATGACCACCCCTATCCCATACATGCATTCCCCGTATAGATTAAGATGCAAATGTTCGAATTAGGGAAGATCACCCGTAATTTGGCCCACAGAGGTTTCGCCTAGTAAGAGTTGTCTTCCCCCCTTGCAATCAGATGGCAGCTGGAATTTCCCACAACAACCGCCGCCATTTCGTTTCTTTACAATTTGCAGAGATATACTGGACACGACACGCTCGACCCTGTGGTCGCACTGATCATAGACTCGTAATAATAAAATCGTACAACATCTATAGGTTATCTTTATTACTATAAGTCTTACTTCCCATGTATTCATGTATATGTTTTTCGTCCAATACGGTTTTGGGGATTTCCCTTCTCTCGCTGTATGGCTATGTGGAGAAACTGAGGGTTCCTCACTTGTTATTTATGCTGGGCATATCGCTGGCGATATTGTCGGGGACCATATTTGATGATGTGCGTTCCGGAAGATTAATATTGGAAGTCACTGGGGTCTTATGTAGGGGCAGATCACTCTTTCTGGGCCGTCACGTGACCAGAAGTGACCTTTGACGTTTTGACCCGGATGCATGTGACCTGTGATCCGGAAGTCACGTGACCGGATATGACATCATAGTGACGTCAATTTGATAAGTAGTAAAAGAAGAAATTCCCGAATATTCAGGGGCAGATAACCAGGGGAGAAACCAGAAATTGTGCCAACAGAGTTATCTCCACCTGAATACTCAGGAATTTTTGCTTTATGTACTACTATGGACACCATGCATGCTGCTTTCTAACACATTTAACGGCATGTCTTTAGGACACTCATCAATAGACTTGGTTAGTGATGCAAAGATCGTGAGAAAAACGCTACAATTTCCTCGCTACAAGGGAGGTGTGCCCCATGTAGGTTTGGGGATATTGCACAAGCCAAATACTCCCGACACTCCTCCAGAGTGTCGGCCAAACGATTTGTCGGCTGTTCCTTTTCACCGTTTTGTTTTTTAATAATTGAGAATGCAAAAAATCTGGCACCCAAAGTAGATTCCCTCCAATACAAATAATTCGGCATTACTGCCCCATGTGAAATAGAATCGGAGCACCGCAAATTGAGTTGTGTGTTGCAGTGACTGGTGGACACACTACATTAGGACCAGACACCAGTGAAGACTCTATAGTTTTTCAGGACTCCGATTGTTCAACGCAAAAGGTGGCGGATTCGTGCTATCTCACATAATACCGAGCGTTATTCTGGTATAGAATGTTATATTGCCCAAGTTGTGTCTGTTTGGTTTTCTGAATCAATTGTTGAATTGAAAGATGGTGTCTGAAAAGTCACTGCCACAGTTGGTATTGGCACTATTAGATCATTCCTTGAAAATATTAGGTAACTCAACTGTGCATGTTTGTGGTAGCTCTTCACGCGGATTATTTTTATTGCCTTGAATCCAATAGATGACATGTATGGTACGTGACTGTAACACCCACCAACCGCAATGCCACATTTCAAAACGAGCAGATCGACGTCTATTCCTTGAGAAGGGAAACAACTCATGATGCTCATCTGTTTCTCTTTCACGTTTAAGATCAGCAAATCCAAATGATGACGATTCAATGCCGTAATGACCGTGAATAGGGAAAAGCAGGTTGTAACTCCCTCGTCCGAGTTCTCGTTCATTCTCGTATCACGAGATAAAGTATTTTTTGCGTAAAGTTTTGGCAGTGGCTCATCCAGTATCTTTCCACCGAGCATTATTTTCTGCAATGAAATGAGCAAGAACATTAGTAGGACATGAGCAGTCATGTGGTCATCATGTGATTTATAATGATATTATTAAATGAACGAGGAATACAATCTACCTCATCGTTAGCTAAATAATATATAGCCCTCCCGAGTATGAGGGCTATAGGTCGGCCCCAGTCACCTCCAGCGAGGGTTTTAGATAATTTTATTACGAATCACCCACCTCTGAAACTGCCGTACATCTAATCTCTATCCCCTCCTGCGCACTATTTTAAAATCTTGCGCACTATTGTGAAATAGTAACGAATATATCGCCGTCTGAATTTTCCAGTCGACGACTTTCACTTCGCGCGCCATGTTCAATTGCAAATGGCCCATATACACATATAGCGTGACGTCACCAACATGGCGCGTAGAGAGTTGAAGTTTTCGACTGGAAAATTCAGACGGCGATATATGCGTCACTATTTCACAATAGTGCACAAGATTTTAAAATAGTGCGCAGGAGGGGATAGAGATTAGATGTACGGAAGTTTCAGAGGTGGGTGATTCGTAATAAAATTATCTAAAACCCTCGCTGGAGGTGACTGGGGCCGACCGAGAGCCCTCATACTCGGGAGGGCTATATATTATTTAGCTACCTCATCGTACACGGAAATTTAATTGAAAAATTTTATCTGAAAACGTATGATTGTTCATGTACATTTCCGTACATCTCTCCCTCTTTTAGTGAAGCCCAAACACTCTCGATCGGCCAAGTTGACGCAGTTTTGTTTACACTAGAAATTGTGTAAAAAAAAATAATTGATACGTACAATAAAGATTGAACTTACTTTGACAGCATACGGTTCGTGATGAATACAGCCTTTAAAAGATTTTGCTCTGCGACCCTTCTTTGTGAGTGCCGAGTGTTTGGTGGTATTAGGTTCAATCAGAAGACCCGTCCATCCCAGTTCCTTTTCAAAATACAGACTGATCGAGCCACTCTCTCCATCTCCGGCGCCAACGTCCAGAAAATATCCACCCTTCTGAAATTTGAAAAAAGAAGATACCGGTATCAAGATAATAGTCTAATCTTTACAAAACTCAATATCGGTATGTGTCTTCATTATATAGTGTGGAGTGATGAACTCCTGAATCTTCGTGAATGGGTCGTCACCAATGAATATCGGCAAGGATCATACAAAAAGCCAGCAGTGTCGAAAGGTTACACCATATATTCGTAGTTCTGCTGGTTCATCAAATTATATACTACAATGTAGGGGATTCTCGCCCATGATGTATAGGGCCGAATAATTCTCGTACGGAATCTTTTAAGGCAACTAGTGAGAAACCAATGTAATATGTTCAGTCCAGATGTTTGGGGGTGGGGGTGGAGGGGAGTAATTAGAACTGACTTATACTGTAGCAGAGAGATACGAGTGTGTAATTGGTAAAGTTCTTTTCACAGATTGATGCCACAATGCCTATTTCCATATAATCCATGTAACGGCATATTTTTCATATTTACAATGCAGGCTTTTGCGTCTATTTTCATGTCAATATTTGTTCATTATTTATTATGCATGCAGCTACTATAGGAACAAGAGTACCTAGGCACTGATGAAGTACGCTGTCGAAATCTAACGATGCGAACTGTCGGCAATGACACGGGCAGGATGACGGAGATAAGTATAAGAAAGTTACTGTCACGAATAATATAACTGGGGAACTCAGCAAACTCAGATATAATATCACGGAATATTATATCTTACACGAGGGCGATCTAAATCCCGTGCTAGCTGGATGAAACAACTTTAAAATGGCACCCTTTTATTTACTCAAAGGAGCACGCGGGTCATCATATTACTAAATATATAGAAAGAGTCATGGTGCCTGGTAAACGTTTTTCTCCAGAAAGCTCGAAGGGTTTGTTACTGCCAAATAGTGTGGTTTGTCAGATCAAAATTGTACATATCCGTAAACCAAACGCCGGTTCAACAGGCGGAATTTTCCTTGATTAGTTTATTATGGTATCTCGAAGAATACTGACAAACAGCACAGACGAATTCTTCATTGCGTTACCAGTAGATGGGATTTTTTGTTATATACCACCTTGGTTTGACGAGGTCCAGACATTTTCTCGGGGGCAAGATTTCTTAGGTACCTGAAGTCAACTCAGATAGGATAGCAGCCAGAGTGGCTTTGTTGTCAACGAATCGGTGATAGCATCGGGTAAGGTCCAAGACGAAACGGGTACCAATTTTGTTTGAACCTGGGTATAGATTAAATGGCTTTTCAACGTCCAGTGAAATGTAACCATTTTCCATGAGGTGCTAGACATATTTATCATGACGATTCCAGACTTGCGCTTCTTGGGTTGGTGTCTTTCAGTATGTGTTGACAATGTTCTTCTAGTGTGTCACCGTCAGCAACAATGTACTCCCCTTGAGCGCCAGCTTCCACACCACCACCAAGTATTCGATTAATCCAGATACCAATGAAGAGGCCAATGATAATGACAGGGAACTTATAGGGTGACAAATACGGTGTTTACATTCGACGACTTTTCCAACGGATTCCCGGGTTAGGTCAGCCTACTTTTGGAAATTATGTTGCTGATATTAAAAAAAAAATGCTCCCCGAACGTCGAACTTGACTGTCCTGTTCAGATGTCTGAAATCTATGCACAGTGGGACACCATCATACTTTTTACCAACCATATGTCGATTGGAGACCAAATCTTTGCTAGCGTTGACTTAGCATGCGTCCAGCTCATCGCGTTATGAATAAGGCATCATTGAATGTTCCTGTACAATCGTTGAAGAGTTTCCCGTGCCGATTCCTTTCAGAAATTTGTTCCGAACTTGACAGCATTTTTTTGTACATCTCAGCTTGAGGGCTGACATAATCTTTTTGTCCCGATCATTTTTGAAAATCTCGTGCCAGTAAAAATGTTTGAGTATTCGATGCTTGTTTTTTTTTATGCTAAAACGACAGCCAGTGACGTTCTGTGGGTTAGGCTTAGGATGGTAGGATGGAACTGTTTGTTTATCACTAGTCGAGTATGTCTGTGCCTCCAGTACATTAAGCCATCATGCAGAATGAACTAACGTCCGTCGGTAGATGACCGGTAGGCGAGTTCAAAACAGTAATATTGGCGTCTTTCCTTTTTCCATTCTTCAGAGGTCGGCGAGTCTCATTCAAGGCAACTCAGATTCAGTTGGGAGATTATTGCTGATGTCTCTGCATGCCACCTCATCAACAGGATCTTGTGCGGTACATTATGTTTTTTTTCTGAGATGCAACATGAAGGTACGTCTGTGTGGGACGCCCCCTGTTAGACATCCATTCACGGTCTGTGAATCCAGCACAGACTCGCATCTGTATAGCACATGCATTCCATAAGAACTTAATTAAACACAACATTAAAAGGGTGGTGGAAAACGATGCCAGCGTACTGACAAGAAGTCAAATGACCCCACAGATAAATATACTGACTGCATATTTCTAAAAACGTAACAAAAACCAAAAGTAATCCAAGTGATGATTTGCATCTCAGCCTCGCTTATTGCAGCTGTCCATGTGGACATCCTGAATGACAGGACTTAATTCACGGTTCCTGACTTCACGGTTCCTGACTTCACGGTTCCTGAGCGGAAGTAGATACAAATATTTCAGAGACATAATGCAATAGCCATATCAAGTCATCTGTTGGAAAATGATGAACTGTGTGACTGCCAGATAGAAAGAAACGGCCCAATGAGGGATTATTTGTAGAATGCAAGTTCGTATTCAGAACAACTATCTGTGAGACCCGACGCCGGCCAAGCGCTTCATTCTTCACCATGTTTACAAGTACTTAAGGCGACTTAACATTCTAAAAATGCACATTTCAGTTCAGCCAGTACCGGCACTAGTACACAGTAGGTAGCACGGAGTGTAAAGTGGCGTTCCGAGAGAAATTTCTCTATTTTTTCCTTAGTCTAAACACAGATACACAGGCTACAGATCCTTCATCTATGACGCTGTATTAGTGATGAGAGCAGTATCTTTGATCTGTGCGAGGATTGCGATGATGCCATAGTCTGATGCAGCAGTCGACACATATACTAGAGATACAAGGCAGTACTGTTAACAATAGTCTTTCACCTTCAGGAAGCATGCGCTATTTCTGTGCGAATGAGGTTCCACAATCGTACATCAGCATGAAATTTGGGTAGAACTATATAATCACATACTGTAGTTTTCTGTTTCCCTGGTCATACAGGACAGGCGCTCTAACCGACACGTTCACATCGTATATGGCACGAACCATCTGACCATACAGGACAGGCGCTGTAACCGACAAGACGACAACGTATATGGTACCAATCATCTGACCATCCAGGACAGGCGCTGTAACCGACAAGACGACATCGTATATGGTACCAACCAGCTGACCATACAGGACAGGCGCTGTAACCGACAAGACGACATCGTATATGATACCAACCAGCTGACCATACAGGACAGGCGCTGTAACCGACAAGACCACATCGTATATGGTACCAACCGCCTGACCATACAGGACAGGCGCTGTAACCGACAAGACCGCATCGTATACGGTACCAACCACCTGACCATTCAGGACAGGCGCTGTACCCGACAAGACGACATCGTATATGGTACCAACCACTGACCATACAGGGCAGGCGCTTTAACCGACAAGACGACATCGTATATGGTACCAACCACCTGACCATACAGGACAGGCGCTGTAACCGACAAGACCATATCGAATATCGTACCAACCACCTGACCATACAGGACAGGCGCTATAACTGACACGATCACATCGTATATGGTACCACCCACCTGACCATACAGGACAGGCGCTCTAACCGACACGTTCACATCGTATATGCCACGAACCATCTGACCATGCAGGACAGGCGCTGTAACCGACAAGACGACATCGTATATGGTACCAATCATCTGACCATACAGGACAGGCGCTGTAACCGACAAGACGACATCGTATATGGTACCAATCACCTGACCATACAGGACAGGCGCTGTAACCAACAAGACGACATCGTATATGGTACCAATCATCTGACCATACAGGACAGGCGCTGTGACCGACAAGACGACATCGTATATGATACCAGCCAGCTGACCATACAGGACAGGCGCTGTAACCGACAAGACCACATAGTATATGGTACCAACCGCCTGACCATATAGGACAGGCGCTGTAACCGACAAGACCGCATCGTATACGGTACAACCACCTGACCATTCAGGACAGGCGCTGTAACCGACAAGACGACATCGTCTATGGTACCAACCACCTGACCATTCAGGACAGGCGCTGTAACTGACAAGACCGCATCGTATACGGTTCCAACCACCTGACCATTCAGGACAGGCGCTGTAACCGACAAGACGACATCGTCTATGGTACCAACCACCTGACCATTCAGGGCAGGCGCTGTAACCGACAAGACGACATCGTATATGGTACCAACCACCTGAACATACAGGGCAGGCGCTTTAACCGACAAGACGACATCGTATATGGTACCAACCACCTGACCATACAGGACAGGCGCTGTAACCGACAAGACCACATCGTATACGGTACCAACCACCTGACCATTCAGGACAGGCGCTATAACCGACAAGACCATACCGAATATGGTACCAACCACCTGACCATACAGGACAGGCGCTATAACTGACACGATCACATCGTATATGGTACCACCCATCTGATCATACAGGACAGGCGCTCTAACCGACACGTTCACATCGTATATGGCATGAACCATCTGACCATACAGGACAGGCGCTGTAACCGAAAAGGCGACATCGTATATGGTACCAATCACTTGACCATACAGGACAGACAGGCGCTGTGACCGACAAGACGACATCGTATATGATACCAACCAGCTGACCATACAGGACAGGCGCTGTAACCGACAAGACCACATCGTATATGGTACCAACCGCCTGACCATACAGGACAGGCGCTGTAACCGACAAGACGACATCGTATATGGTACCAACCACCTGACCATACAGGACAGGCGCTTTAACCGACAAGACGACATCGTATATGGTACCAACTACCTGACCATACAGGACAGGCGCTGTAACGGACAAGACCGCATCGTATACGGTACCAACCACCTGACCATTCAGGACAGGCGCTGTAACCGACAAGCCCGCATCGTATACGGTTCCAACCACCTGACCATTCAGGACAGGCGCTGTAACCGACAAGACGACATCGTCTATGGTACCAACCACCTGACCATTCAGGGCAGGCGCTGTAACCGACAAGACGACATCGTATATGGTACCAACCACCTGAACATACAGGGCAGGCGCTTTAACCGACAAGACGACATCGTATATGGTACCAACCACCTGACCATACAGGACAGGCGCTGTAACCGACAAGACCACATCGTATACGGTACCAACCACCTGACCATTCAGGACAGGCGCTGTAACCGACAAGACCATATCGAATATGGTACCAACCACCTGACCATACAGGACAGGCGCTATAACTGACACGATCACATCGTATATGGTACCACCCATCTGATCATACAGGACAGGCGCTCTAACCGACACGTTCACATCGTATATGGCACGAACCATCTGACCATACAGGACAGGCGCTGTAACCGAAAAGGCGACATCGTATATGATACCAATCACTTGACCATACAGGACAGACAGGCGCTGTGACCGACAAGACGACATCGTATATGATACCAACCAGCTGACCATACAGGACAGGCGCTGTAACCGACAAGACCACATCGTATATGGTACCAACCGCCTGACCATACAGGACAAGCGCTGTAACCGACAAGACGACATCGTATATGGTACCAACCACCTGACCATACAGGACAGGCGCTTTAACCGACAAGACGACATCGTATATGGTACCAACCACCTGACCATACAGGACAGGCGCTGTAACGGACAAGACCGCATCGTATACGGTACCAACCACCTGACCATTCAGGACAGGCGCTGTAACCGACAAGACCATATCGAATATGGTACCAACCACCTGACCATACAGGACAGGCGCTATAACTGACACGATCACATCGTGTATGGTACCACCCACCTGACCATACAGGACAGGCGCTGTAACCGACACGGTCACATCGTATATGGTACCAACCACCTGATCACACAGGGCAGGCGCTGTAACCGACACGGTCACATCGTATATGGCACCAACCACCTGACCATACAGGACAGGCGCTGTAACCGACACGGTCACATCGTATACGGTACCAACTACCTGACCATATATGACAGGCGCTGTAACCGACAAGATCACATCGTATATAGTACCAACCACCTGACCATACAGGACAGGCGCTGTAACCGACACGGTCATATCGTATATGGTACCAACCACCTGACCATACAAGACAGGCGCTGTAGCCGACAACACCGCATCGTATACGGTGCCAACCACCTGACCATTCAGGACAGGCGCTGTAACCGACAAGACCACATCGAATATGATACCAACCACCTGACCATACAGGTCAGGCGCTATAACTGACACGATCACATCGTATATGGTACCACCCACCTGACCATACAGGACAGGCGCTGTAACCGACACGGTCACATCGTATATGGTACCAACCATTTGACCATTCAGGACAGGCGCTGTAACCGACAAGATAACATCGTATATAGTACCAACCACCTATCCTGTATGGTCAGTTATAGCGCCTGTCCTGTATGGTCAGGTGGTTGGTACCATATTCGATATGGTCTTGTCGGTTATAGCGCCTGTCCTGTATGGTCAGGTGGTTGGTACCATATACGATGTCGTCTTGTCGGTTAAAGCGCCTGTCCTGTATGGTCAGGTGGTTGGTACCATATACGATGTCGTCTTGTCGGTTACAGCGCCTGTCCTGAATGGTCAGGTGGTTGGTACCATATACGATGCGGTCTTGTCGGTTACAGCGCCTGTCCTGTATGGTCAGGCGGTTGGTACCATATACGATGTGGTCTTGTCGGTTACAGCGCCCGTCCTGTATGGTCAGGTGATTGGTACCATATACGATGTCGTCTTGTCGGTTACAGCGCCTGTCCTGTATGGTCAGGTGGTTCGTGCCGTATACGATGTGAACGTGTCGGTTAGAGCGCCTGTCCTGTATGGTCAGGTAGGTGATACCATATACGATGCGGTCTTGTCGGTTACAGCGCCTGTCCTGTATGGTCAGGTGGTTGGTACCATATACGATGCGGTCTTGTCGGTTACAGCGCCTGTCCTGAATGGTCAGGTGATTGGTATCGTATACGATGCGGTCTTGTCGGTTACAGCGCCTGTCCTGTATGGTCAGGTGGTTGGTACCATATACGATATCGTCTTGTCGGTTAAAGCGCCTGTCCTGTACGGTCAGGTGGTTGGTACCATATACGATGTCGTCTTGTCGGTTACAGCTCCTGTCCTGAATGGTCAGGTGGTTGGTTCCATATACGATGTCGTCTTGTCGGTTACAGCGCCTGTCCTGAATGATCAGGTGGTTGGTACCGTATACGATGCGGTCTTGTCGGTTACAGCGACTGTCCCGTATGGTCAGGCGGTTGGTACCATATACGATCCGGCACGGTCACATCGTATACGGTACCAACCATTTGACCATTCAGGACAGGCGCTTTAACCGACAAGATCACATCGTATATAGTACCAACCACCTGACCATACAGGACAGGTGCTGTAACCGACACGGTCACATCGTATATGGTACCAACCACCTGACCACACAGGACAGGCGCTGTAACCGACACGGTCACATCGTATATGGTACCAACCACCTGACCATACAGGACAGGCGCTGTAATCGACACGGTCACATCGTATACGATACCAACTATCTGACCATGTATGACAGGCGCTGTAACCGACAAGACCGCATCGTATATAGTACCAACCACCTGACCATACAGGACAGGCGCTATAACTGACACGATCACATCGTATATGGTACCACCCACCTGACCATACAGGACAGGCGCTGTAACCGACACGGTCACATCGTATATGGTACCAACCATTTGACCATTCAGGACAGGCGCTGTAACCGACCAGATAACATCGTATATAGTACCAACCACCTATCCTGTATGGTCAGTTATAGCGCCTGTCCTGTATGGTCAGGTGGTTGGTACCATATTCGATATGGTCTTGTCGGTTATAGCGCCTGTCCTGTATGGTCAGGTGGTTGGTACCATATACGATGTCGTCTTGTCGGTTAAAGCGCCTGTCCTGTATGGTCAGGTGGTTGGTACCATATACGATGTCGTCTTGTCGGTTACAGCGCCTGTCCTGAATGGTCAGGTGGTTGGTACCATATACGATGCGGTCTTGTCGGTTACAGCGCCTGTCCTGTATGGTCAGGCGGTTGGTACCATATACGATGTGGTCTTGTCGGTTACAGCGCCCGTCCTGTATGGTCAGGTGATTGGTACCATATACGATGTCGTCTTGTCGGTTACAGCGCCTGTCCTGTATGGTCAGATGGTTCGTGCCGTATACGATGTGAACGTGTCGGTTAGAGCGCCTGTCCTGTATGGTCAGGTAGGTGATACCATATACGATGCGGTCTTGTCGGTTACAGCGCCTGTCCTGTATGGTCAGGTGGTTGGTACCATATACGATGCGGTCTTGTCGGTTACAGCGCCTGTCCTGAATGGTCAGGTGGTTGGTATCGTATACGATGCGGTCTTGTCGGTTACAGCGCCTGTCCTGTATGGTCAGGTGGTTGGTACCATATACGATATCGTCTTGTCGGTTAAAGCGCCTGTCCTGTACGGTCAGGTGGTTGGTACCATATACGATGTCGTCTTGTCGGTTACAGCTCCTGTCCTGAATGGTCAGGTGGTTGGGTCCATATACGATGTCGTCTTGTCGGTTACAGCGCCTGTCCTGAATGGTCAGGTGGTTGGTACCGTATACGATGCGGTCTTGTCGGTTACAGCGACTGTCCCGTATGGTCAGGCGGTTGGTACCATATACGATCCGGCACGGTCACATCGTATACGGTACCAACCATTTGACCATTCAGGACAGGCGCTTTAACCGACAAGATCACATCGTATATAGTACCAACCACCTGACCATACAGGACAGGTGCTGTAACCGACACGGTCACATCGTATATGGTACCAACCACCTGACCACACAGGACAGGCGCTGTAACCGACACGGTCACATCGTATATGGTACCAACCACCTGACCATACAGGACAGGCGCTGTAATCGACACGGTCACATCGTATACGATACCAACTATCTGACCATGTATGACAGGCGCTGTAACCGACAAGACCACATCGTATATAGTACCAACCACCTGACGAAAAATGAAAGGCTGCATCGCCTTCCATGAGAATGAGGGTTTCTATAACCGGTTTTATAGAACGTCAGCCTGAACCAATGAATGAATTTTCTCATCCCTAAGAAGGAGAGAGTTGTTGTTACATCAGTTGAAAAGAGATGTCATCGTAACTTCCGATATTCTCATCATCAGGACGAAGGCCTACGAAAGGCAATTAAGATTAGGACCATTTGCATATTTTCTTAGAAGTTGTTGGAGTGGCATTTAGAAGTTGGTGGATGCTCAGGAACAACACCATATTGCTGTACTGGGAGACGTTAAAACAACAATGTCTATATTAATGTAAATGTTTAAACGCTCCATATAACGATGTATGAGACATGCGTCTGAGCCCCTCATTGAAGACAATAATACGGTTTTATGTGGTCCACCCTTGGTACTAACATCGCATAGGCATCTGTTGCTGGGCCATGATACGAGACTCGGCAGAATCTGAAAATCAATCTTTGAAATGCATCTTCCAAATACTTTAATATGCTCCATTTCTGTGATGATTTCCTCGCTATCGATAATTCCGGATTGGTTGATCTCTCTGAGGTCTATAAAAACGTGAATAACTTTGAATTAATTTTAGCAAATTGCACGATGTTAGAAACCCTCAATGAGGTCTTCTTTTCGAGGCGGCTTGCCCCCAATAACGAAGCCTCGCGTACAGCAAAATGTAAATGACACACGTGTGACGCCAGGCTTATGTTTAAGTTTGTGCACAAGGTTTTGATATAACTAGCTGCAGGTAGGGCCTAGTTCATTCACCTGGTAAGTAAACACCAGCTAGTAAGCAATGAGCATTCCCAAATTACATAATTATTTTCGATACAGAGACAGCGCATCACAACAATCTCTATCACGTGAATGATATCAGCTTGGTTTGGCTTTTACAAGTGTACTGTTTGCAGTGCATCGATCATGTGAGAATGGGAACTTAGGAACCTCTGTTAACCATTTGTATGCATCTCTTGTTAGTTTTATTACGCGGTGTAGTCTGGTTACCATGAAGCACAATCATGATGCCATCAAACGATAACGCTGCTGAGGTTAACAAATTTCTGTAAGAATTTGATTACAACTGTTACAGGCTATATTTCGTAGGCACAACGGGCGAATGCGTACGTTTGTCAGTTTGTTATTACGACTGTTACTTTGTACTCTATAGCATGGAAATAGCACGATAGTTAGCTATTGTCTTGGCTTCGGCAATGGCAGATTCTATTTGCTTAGGTATAAGTTCTTTCTAATGTCAGTTCACATTCATTCTTCAGCTTTTTTCCGATGTTAGTTTTCGATCTCTAATCATTTGGTCAGATATATTGATGAAACAAAGTGACTCACTGGCAGACCACATCAGTAGCGCAATTATAATAAACACACTGTGCTTCATCTACAAAGGCAATGCACAAGTGTACTGTGTTTCTGTCTGTCCGTACAGGTGTGATTATCTACCATCTAACTGTCCTGTACGTTGGGCACACCGGTTCTCGTCAGATCACCGAAGTTAAATCAACTTTGAGCCCGGTCAATACTTGGATGGGAGGCCGGCACATGTAGGCACCGTCGTGATAAGACTGAAAAAGTAAAAACGACGATACATCATACTCACCCAGGGGTCGCGGAGCGGGGCGGAGGGGGCAGGCGGGGGGGTGTACAGGGGGCTAGCCCCCTCACTTTTTGGGGACCGCAAGTCCTATCTTAGATAGCACCAGTCCAACATTTAACATGACCGCTATAGAGTTCAGCACCCCATCCCCCCCACTTTCAAATCTGCTCCGCGACTCCTGTCACCCACTCACCCCTCTCCTCCAACTAGGCCAAGGACATCCACCCACGTCACTCGACTGGCCTACTGTATAGGCGCACTAGAAACATATACAATTTTGTCTAAGTTTCAAAAAATTGGTTAGGGGCACGGCAGTCGGGGAATAACCCCTGCGACAGAAGTGATATCGTGTCCCAGATAATAACTATAAGGTGCAGATCTTGCAGTAAAAGCAAATGTTACATTTAACATCTAGAGGGTTGGAGGAGGGAAAGCATTTAGAAAGTGTTGTTTCACCACTTTTAACTGTGGGATGCAACAGATTAAAATGTTGCATTGAACACTTATAAGTCGTGAATACAACACTGTCTAAATGCTTTCCCTTCTCCAACCCTCTAGATATTAAATTTAACATTTGCGTTTTGAGAGTATAGACTGTCAGAACAGAGGTGGCTGTCATTGTCGAAATCAGAGAAGCAATGAAGCGCTTGGCCAGTGGACGTCGATAATTGATATTCACGATATTAGGAGTTGCATACTAGAAATCAAGATAAGGGTGGTTACAAGAAACACCAGATGTTTTCTTACAAGAGAGAAGCGGTCAACAATTTTCAAGCGGTCAACAATGAAAATGTAAATTGCAAGATATTCAAACGGTCCCTAACCCCGGATTAAGTTGAATTGCGTGTAAGACCTGTGTGAAGCAATTTTTTTTTAACTCTTGGTCATGCCTTGCTTTGTTTGATTTCTTGATATACACGAACTCAAAAACATATCGGCGGAATGGATAGATTAATGAAGCACCGGCTCAGAACTAACGTCCATCTTTTCTTTTTTTTGAGCAACCCAGACAGCCGATGGGTAGGTTGTATTCTGTGTAGATCTCGTTGGATAGAATGGCCTTATACACGAGTTGGTCGACAATCAGGGTTACTACCAGTCGTCCCATTAAGAAATTAAAGTGTTACATCTGCCACATATTGCCACTTAAAAAATGCGAGCAATTCCGACCTTCGAGTTGTTAATACACAATGATCCTTTACAGAAACTCTAATTTATGACTGGATTTTAAAGCAATTTTCTTAACATAATGGAAATAGCGCATTACCGTTTGAAAATTTGAATTGAACAATCAACCGCTAAAAACTGTAACAAATCGCGTGCTGCACCGTTGATCCTATAGAACTGAGGTTAGATATTATAATAAATGTTCTTAGCTTTAAAGCTTTAAGAATTTCACTCGAGTGGTGATCAGGCAAGGTGGAAGCATTTCCCGATTGGTGGGAGAGAGAGTGGGGGGGGAGGGGGGCTACTATCCCAGTACTTAGAAGACGATCCAGGGGTTGCCAAGGATCCGGAAGCTCTGGGTTCGTAGGCGGCTGGAGACGCGTTCCGGCCAATTTTCATTGAATAAAATCGCGAATCATCACTCAGTTATCGCTTGCGTTTTTTACTTTTTCTCCCCCGCCGCAACGCGGCTGGGGACTTTAAAATGGTTCTTGCTTCTTTGTGTCCGTGGATGTCCGTGTACGTCCGTGCATGTCTGTTAGAATTTTCCGCAAGCGATAACTTCCTAACGCTTTGTTGGATTCTTCCGAAATTCGGCATACGCATTCCTTGCGACAAGATGCCAGTCGGTATTGCATTTCAGCAACATCTGCCTGAAGGTGGCGCCACTGGGTCAAAATGGATCTTGGTTCTTTGTGTCCGGGGATGTCAGTTTGAATTATTTACAAACGATAACTTCCAAATGCTTTGTCGGATTCTCCCGAAATTCGGCACACGCACTCCTTGCGACAAGACACCGGCTCAGCCGCTGCTATTGCATTTCAGCAACATCTGCTTGAAGGTGGCGCCACTGGGTCTCGCTTCTTCATGTCCATTCCTGTCCGTGGATGTCTTTGCAAGCGACGTTCTTTGCAAGCGATAACTTCCAAATGCTTTGTTGGTTTCTCCAGAAATTCCGCATAAGCATTCCTTGCGACAAGACGCCGGTTGCTACTGCATTTCAGCAACATCTGCCTGAAGGTGGCGCCATTGAGTTTCTCTTCTTCTTGTCCGTTCCAGTTAAAATGAGCCTTCAATTTTGCTATGAAATCATTCTATTCCACATCGTATGATTTACCCTTAAGCTTTTGCATGAACCATATTTTTTATTTCAGATGTATAATATGAAATAACTGGCGGAGAAATCCCCACAGTACTGAACCCCTGGTTTTTGAATTTCGTGTCATCCTAAATGAAGGAAAACATTTCCTTCAATTTTGCTATCAAATAATTGCATTCCACATCATACGATTTACCCTAAAGCTTCTGCACGAACCATTTGTGTTCCGCACCCTCTATCTCCCAAACTAGCCCTCGCCCGACCCTCATATATTGTGTTTGATCATATATATCTCCAATATATCATGGCAGAAAGTTGAAATTTGTGTGTAGTCTGCAATATTGGTATAATTCTGCCACCCATCAATGAATTGCAAACCAAAAAGGTTTTAATTTATCAGGCACAGATCCATGTTTTCACCCCTCGGCCAATTTTGACCATGGGGTATTGTCGTCGTCTTGTATGTCCGTCTGTCCGTACGTCCGTTCGTGAGCGAGATAGCCGGAGAATGGTTCCATTGATGAATTCCAAATTTGGTATGCTTATTTACCTAGTCAATTGGGACCTGATTGGGTGGAAACCTTGGCGGCCATCTTTAATTTTATGCAAAATGGATAATGATCCATATCTCGGAAACCATTCAACTGTTCAATACGAAATTTGATATACATCATCGATACATCAAGTAACTTTCAATGAATTACCAAACAGGCTTTTCTGATTAGCTGGAAAACCTGGAGGCCATCTTTAATTTATGCGAAATCGATAATGATACATATCTCGGTTACCATTCGATTGTTTTATATGAAAGCCGGTATACATCATTGATACATCCAGATACTTTGAATCTGACCGAATACCTTGGCGGCCATCTTTAATTTACGCAAAATCATTAATGATCTCTATCTCCGATTCCGTTGAAGTCCTCATCATTTGGTATACATCATTGATGCATCAAAAGACTTACGATGAATAACAGATCTTGTTTCTCTGATTGGGCGGAAATCTTGGTGGCCATCTTTAATTTATGGAAAATCTTTAATGATGTTTATCTCTTATACCATTTAAGTGTTCTATACGAAACTTGGTTTACAGCATCCATGTATGAAGAGACTTGCATTAATGAATAACCACATCAGTTCCTCTGAGTGGCGGGAAGGATGGGCGGCCATCTTTAATTTATGCAAAATCATTAATGATCTCTATCTCTGATACTGTTCAAATGATCAATGTAAAATTTGGTATATATTATCGATGCATCAAGAGATTTATGTAATGAATACCGGTTTCTCTGATTGGATGGAAACCTTAGGGGTCATTTCTAATCGCAAAATTTTTGATAATCTGTATATTTGTCACTTGACTGCTTGGTGTTCCCGACATCTTGGTTCAAATTGGATACATTATGAATGGCTGGCGTCCAGAGCCGAGGGTGTTTTCAGATACGCAGCTTCGTATTGTATTGGTAAGTGAGTCCCTTGTCTATAGATCTTGCTTGGAATTGTTTTTCGTGAAAATCCGCCTCTGGATGGCGCCACCTGGGGGCGAAGTTAAAATTGCATCTTCAGACAATAACTTTTGAAAACCTTAAGGATTCTTTCCAAATAGGGTGTGTGGGTATCTTGCCTCAAGATCTGACTTGAGAATGTTTTTCGTGTTGATTCGTGTACAGGGGGCACCACCTGAAAGCTAAGTAAAGTGTTTCCAGACAATAACTTTTGAAATCCTTGACCGATTCATTCCAAATTTGGTGTGTAGGTACCTCACCTCAATTTGTCGTTTGGCATTGTTTTTCATGCTGATCCACATATAGGTTGCGCCACCTGGGGGCAAATTTAAAATTGTATTTCCGGACAATAACTTTTTAAAACTTGAATGAATTTTTTCTAAGTTTGGTATATGAATACATGTACCTTACCTGAAGGTTTCGCTTGGGACTGTTTTTCTTGTCGATCTGATCATAGGTGGCGCCACTGGTAGGCCAAGTTAACATTTTCTATTTCCAATGTCAAGGAATCTTGCCTCAAGATCTCGGTTGGGATTATTTTTTATGCCTATCTGCCTATACATGGCGCTACCTGTGGGCCAAGGTAAAATTGCATTTCCGGACAGTAACTGCATGTTGGTACCTTCCTTCAAGGTATCCTATGGGGCCATGTTAATGATGTTTTTCCTAAGTTTTTATGTTTTTACTTTCTTCGCAAATATTGAATGTTTCCGTTACTATAGATGCAAAAGGGATGCCTTCTCGATCGTATTCGATCGAATGTATCTAGTTCCTTCAATATTTGGCATATATGCATTCCTCGTGACAAGATGTTGATTGGTATTGTGTTTCAGAAAGATCTTCCTGAAGGTGGCACCACTTTCCGTTCTTTTGTGCTGCAAGCGAAACGCTTTGAAATGTCACTCAAAATTTGGTTTCCGGGCAATAACTTGAGAACTGCTCATCGAATTCTTCCCAAATTAGGCATGCATATACATTGTACCTTGCCATGAGATGTTGCTTGGGATTGCGTTATCCACTTCTGCATAGAAGGTGAAGACAAAATCTGAAATTTGTTTTTAGCCAATAACTTGAGAACTGCATGCATTCTTCTCAAATTTAGAATGCATGTACCATGCCAGGAGATGTTGCATGAGATTGCCTTTCACGCACTTGCACTTACAGGTGGCGTCACCTGGTGGCAAAATCTCAGATTTGTCTCCGGGTAATACCATGACATAAGATGTCGCTTGAGATTGCGTTTCGCCCACCTGCGCATACAGGTAGCACCACCTCGTGTCAAAATCTAAATTTGATTTCGCTCATCGGATTCTTCTCCAATTTGGTATGCAGATACCATGCCATGATATGTCCCCTGGGATTGTATTTCGCCTGATTCTGCATACTGGTGGCGACACCTGGTGGACAAATATGAAAATTGTTTCTGGCGATAATTTGACAACTGCTCATCGGATTCTTCTCAAATTTTGATTTTGATTCAATGCAATTTTGTTTGCTATTGCATTTCAGCAACATCTGCTTGAAGGTGGCGCCACTGGGTCTGGCGTCTTCATGTCCATTCCTGTCCGTGGATGTCTTTTCAAGCGATGTTCTTTGCAAGCGATAACTTCCAAATGCTTTGTTGGATTCTCCAGAAATTCCGCATAAGCATTCCTTGCGACCAAGACGCCGGTTGCTACTGCATTTCAGCAACATCTGCCTGAAGGTGGCGCCATTGAGTTTCTCTTCTTCTTGTCCGTTCCAGTTAAAATGAGCCTTCAATTTTGCTATGAAATCATTCTATTCCACATCGTATGATTTACCCTTAAGCTTTTGCATGAACCATATTTTTTATTTCAGAAGTATAATATGAAATAACTGGCGGAGAAATCCCCACAGTACTGAACCCCTGGTTTTTGAATTTCGTGTCATCCTAAATGAAGGAAAACATTTCCTTCAATTTTGCTATCAAATAATTGCATTCCACATCATACGATTTACCCTAAAGCTTCTGCACGAACCATTTGTGTTCCGCACCCTCTATCTCCCAAACTAGCCCTCGCCCGACCCTCATATATTGTGTTTGATCATATATATCTCCAATATATCATGGCAGAAAGTTGAAATTTGTGTGTAGTCTGCAATATTGGTATAATTCTGCCACCCATCAATGAATTGCAAACCAAAAAGGTTTTAATTTATCAGGCACAGATCCATGTTTTCACCCCTCGGCCAATTTTGACCATGGGGTATTGTCGTCGTCTTGTATGTCCGTCTGTCCGTACGTCCGTTCGTGAGCGAGATAGCCGGAAAATGGTTCCATTGATGAATTCCAAATTTGGTATGCTTATTTACCAAGTCAATTGGGACCTGATTGGGTGGAAACCTTGGCGGCCATCTTTAATTTTATGCAAAATGGATAATGATCCATATCTCGGAAACCATTCAACTGTTCAATACGAAATTTGATATACATCATCGATACATCAAGTAACTTTCAATGAATTACCAAACAGGCTTTTCTGATTAGCTGGAAAACCTGGAGGCCATCTTTAATTTATGCGAAATCGATAATGATACATATCTCGGTTACCATTCGATTGTTTTATATGAAAGCCGGTATACATCATCGATACATCCAGATACTTTGAATCTGACCGAATACCTTGGCGGCCATCTTTAATTTATGCAAAATCATTAATGATCTCTATCTCCGATTCCGTTGAAGTCCTCATCATTTGGTATACATCATTGATGCATCAAGAGACTTACGATGAATAACAGATCTTGTTTCTCTGATTGGGCGGAAATCTTGGTGGCCATCTTTAATTTATGGAAAATCTTTAATGATGTTTATCTCTTATACCATTTAAGTGTTCTATACGAAACTTGGTTTACAGCATCCATGTATGAAGAGACTTGCATTAATGAATAACCACATCAGTTCCTCTGAGTGGTGGGAAGGATGAGCGGCCATCGTTAATTTATGCAAAATCATTAATGATCTCTATCTCTGATACTGTTCAAATGATCAATGTAAAATTTGGTATATATTATCGATGCATCAAGAGATTTATGTAATGAATACCGGTTTCTCTGATTGGATGGAAACCTTAGGGGTCATTTCTAATCGCAAAATTTTTGATAATCTGTATATTTGTCACTTGACTGCTTGGTGTTCCCGACATCTTGGTTCAAATTGGATACATTATGAATGGCTGGCGTCCAGAGCCGAGGGTGTTTTCAGATGCGCAGCTTCGTATTGTATTGGTAAGTGAGTCCCTTGTCTATAGATCTTGCTTGGAATTGATTTTCGTGAAAATCCGCCTCTGGGTGGCGCCACCTGGGGGCGAAGTTAAAATTGCATCTTCAGACAATAACTTTTGAAAACCTTAAGGATTCTTTCCAAATAGGGTGTGTCGGTACCTTGCCTCAAGATCTGACTTGAGAATGTTTTTCGTGTTGATTCGTGTACAGGGGGCACCACCTGAAAGCTAAGTAAAGTGTTTCCAGACAATAACTTTTGAAATCCTTGACCGATTCATTCCAAATTTAGTGTGTAGGTACCTCACCTCAATTTGTCGTTTGGCATTGTTTTTCATGCTGATCCACATATAGGTTGCGCCACCTGGGGGCAAATTTAAAATTGTATTTCCGGACAATAACTTTTTAAAACTTGAATGAATTTTTTCCAAGTTTGGTATATGAATACATGTACCTTACCTGAAGGTTTCGCTTGGGATTGTTTTTCTTGTCGATCTGATCATAGGTGGCGCCACTGGTAGGCCAAGTTAACATTTTCTATTTCCAATGTCAAGGAATCTTGCCTCAAGATCTCGGTTGGGATTATTGTTTATGCCTATCTGCCTATACATGGCGCTACCTGTGGGCCAAGGTAAAATTGCATTTCCGGACAGTAACTGCATGTTGGTAGCTTCCTTCAAGGTATCCTATGGGGCCATGTTAATGATGTTTTTCCTAAGTTTTTATGTTTTTACTTTCTTCGCAAATATTGAATGTTTCCGTTACTATAGATGCAAAAGGGATGCCTTCTCGATCGTATTCGATCGAATGTATCTAGTTCCTTCAATATTTGGCATATATGCATTCCTCGTGACTTGTTGATTGATATTGTGTTTCAGAAAGATCTTCCTGAAGGTGGCACCACTTTCCGTTCTTTTGTGCTGCAAGCGAAACGCTTTGAAATGTCACTCAAAATTTGGTTTCCGGGCAATAACTGCTCATCGAATTCTTCCCAAATTAGGCATGCATATACATTGTACCTTGCCATGAGATGTTGCTTGGGATTGCGTTATCCACTTCTGCATAGAAGGTGAAGACAAAATCTGAAATTTGTTTTTAGCCAATAACTTGAGAACTGCATGCATTCTTCTCAAATTTAGAATGCATGTACCATGCCAGGAGATGTTGCATGAGATTGCCTTTCACGCACTTGCACTTACAGGTGGCGTCACCTGGTGGCAAAATCTCAGATTTGTCTCCGGGTAATACCATGACATAAGATGTCGCTTGAGATTGCGTTTCGCCCACCTGCGCATACAGGTAGCACCACCTCGTGTCAAAATCTAAATTTGATTTCGCTCATCGGATTCTTCTCCAATTTGGTATGCAGATACCATGCCATGATATGTCCCCTGGGATTGTATTTCGCCTGATTCTGCATACTGGTGGCGACACCTGGTGGACAAATATGAAAATTGTTTCTGGCGATAATTTGACAACTGCTCATCGGATTCTTCTCAAATTTTGATTTTGATTCAATGCAATTTTGTTTCCCACACTTTTGCCTACAAATCTAAATTTGGTTCCCGGGCAATAACTTGAAGATCCCTCTTCACATTCTTCCCAAAGATCGTATGCTGATACATGTACCTAGACTGTAGAACTCTCTGTTAAATCAGGATATTAATAGACAGTGTCAGCGTACTGTTCCAGCTGTCTCCCTTTCAGTGATTGGTCATTCGACCCCGCCATTTTAAACTAATATGAGCATTTTCATTGGATCACTATTTATAGGAGCCACCCCAATCTTCATACACAACCATGTGAATGTCTCAGTTGACTGATGACATAGCGTGGCCTCGTTTTCGATTCCAAAATCTGCCGTCTAACTGGGTAAATGTTGTTGTTGCTGCACCAGCCGAGCATTGGCCCTCCGTAGAACGGTCCAATACTATAGGCTAATACATGTATCATGCCATGAGATGATGCTTGGGATTGCGTTTCGCCCACTTGCACCTACAGGTGGCGACACCTGGTGGCAAATTTAAAATTTGGTTTCCGGGCAATAGGTTGAGGATGCCTTCAGCTTCTCGTCAAATTTGGTTTGCAGATAATGCCTTAAGATGTCATTTGAGGTTGCTTCTCGGTTACATAATGTCCATGCTGCACTGCATGGAAACTATATTACAGAAGCAATCAACTTTCAGTCAACCGTTCTGAGTTGATCTTGAAACTTGGGGAGGCAGAAAGACCCTTCCGCATCCAACGCCTATGAAGCAGCAGTTGCTTCCCTCATGTATATCCCCTGAGACCAACAATGCTAAAAAATATTGGTGCCATTTCGGCGTGGGACCTAGCATCCTCTGGCTGCTTGTTGTTTTAATAAAGGTTCACATTTTCATTTTTTGCTGAAAGGAAGGGAAAGGAGGGAGAGTGAGTGAGTGAATAAGATTTAACGTTGTTTTCAACATCATTTCAGTCATATGGCGAAGGAGAACGGTGACTGGTGAACACACCTATAGCCGTACTCACCGTGAGAGGCAATGGGCGCTGTGAACGTAATGTGCGAAGTAGGGTTAAAAACCTCCGCTGTTTTGAGATTGAAAACCTATACAAGGCACAGATATGTAGTTCAACCCAATAGACTTGTCATTGTGTTTGAAATGTTCAGAATCAACTGGGTATTATTACCATTTGACACAAATACATCGCGTGGAGATACGGGTGAACGATCACTTCATTCATTCACTCAGCATGTATCACCTCCATTGAATAAGATTGGATAACATAATGTACCAGGCGACCAGATAATTTACGTTCAATGGGGACTATGTAAAAGGAATGTGCAAGAGTTTCTCTAGCTTGTAATGTAGTCTGAACTAATGATCACTGTTCGAGGTGAAACAGAAATGTGCATTTAAATTCATTATTAACTTTTCAACGTTTTGTCAGTAAAAGAATGTAGATTTCTTACCTTATTGTTCAAAAGACCTGCAAGGAATTTGCCTTGAGATGGTAGTAAGTCAGTTTCACAATGGTTGGTTAAATTATAGATATCTTGTGCAAACTGTCGTATGTACTTGAACTTTACAAGCTCTGTCAGTCGAAGATCACTGTCTGGTACTTTCCCGCCATTTTGAAGCAGTCCTTCAACGTCAAAAATCCTCTCCAGTCTCCTGTCAATTTGTGTCGTCTGTTCCAGTGAAAATACGAACACTACGCTTAGAAGACAAAGGACAACCACGGTCCCCAAAGTTAGGACGCGTCGAACAAAACGCCTTCTCCTTCTGGACAAGGCCATGTGGGAAAGTGAAGGATGTCAAGCCTGTCAGATTTTGGTAAAATATATCACATCTGAACGTTGGCGAACAGTAGCCGTTCGCATCTTGATATTGCAGTGGGACAAACTTCAGGATCCGTGGCCTATCTGTATTCTAAAAACAATAAACATATGCATTATGGTCTATAATCTGAAGATATACCATCAGTGTGCTCCTAATTGCAACAGTGGGTTTCCCGTTCATCAGTTTTCTGCACGGACCAGTAGTATCCAATTGGACGTTGGCCTACATATTTGGATCCGTGAGCGTTTGATACAAGTAGTATATAAAGGCTATTTCGGCGCGAGTTTGGTTCAGTGCGCATGGTGGATCTGCGCAGGTGTTCTGCGCAAGAGTAGGTTCTGCGCAAGTGTCACATGACCGGGAGGCAGAAAGTAGTCCATTGTTGGGGGCATGTATTCCTCCGCGGTGATGCGGCCTGGCGGTAATGCAGTCGCGGGGAGAAACCTCCGCGGACAAAAAGTAGTCCCTTGTTTGGGGCATGTATTCCTCCGCGGTGATGCGGTCTGGCGGTGATGCGGTCGCGGGAAAAAGCCTCCGCGGACAGAAAAAGTAGTCCCAAATACGCGGGGAGCCGGGGGTTTCCCACTAGGTTTTCCCCGACCCAGCCGCACGCCTGCGCGGGTTATCCGGCCGCACGCCTGCTAGACTGGCCGCCGTCGTCTGATAACGTTGGGCCGATTGACGACTAGACTGGACCCAGCCCCTGTTTCATAATGTATTTTAAACGGGAAACAAGAGGAGGTAACTCTGCCTATTAAGAAATGCTTGAAACAGGGACTGGACGGAACGTCACAAGGGAGCTAACTTTGCAAGAAAAAATGCACAATATACTGTGCATTTTTGTCACCAATGAAAACTCCGTATTCTGACCCCGCCCCCAACTCAAAGGATTTGATTGGTTCGTTCATATACGCACGCTGGAAGCAATGCGTTCATGTGACGTCAACAATGAGAATGACGTTACTACCATGACCTCAACAATGGGAATGACGTTACTGCCGAGACGTCACAGTATGGCGTTAGAATGAAATTGATACAAATGTTGCGACCGAAGGTAAAAACATGTCAATCGTCCAGACTAACCACGCCTCCAGATGGAATCTTTACACGACGAAACCCATCAAATCGTCCAGTCTCTATTTTAAAAATCATTTTTTCATTTTTTTTTTCATTCTATTTATTTATTTATCAAACGTATATATTTATTAACGATCATTTTATTATTATTAAATAGTACATATGAAATAGAGACTCATCCAGTCTAATTGACGACAGGCTTCATATAATGCCAACTTCACTGTAGCGGCGATGTCATGACCTGTTGACGTGTATTTGTGACGTTATGCAACAATCGGATTAACAATTCCATTATAACGTCGTATTGTGACGTTGTGTAAAATTCTGGTGTGACGTTACGAACTGACGCGGACCCACAGACATTCTCGTCAAGCTGTACAGTCTGTTCTTGACAAGGCCGAACTGAAGGTCAATAAAAGAAACAATCTTTTACAGAATATCAGTATATAACATCATCAGTTATCAAATCCTAAAGCAAGATGAAACAGACGCATATCTTGAGCGATAGTTTTCACATTGATCTGTAGCACTTCCTCTACGCATCGAGCCATTTCATAAACACTCCATGTTGAAGGTATGGGCTCAAATTTGGCCGCCATTACGTCTTTTCATTATTAGATACTGGTCCACAAGCTTAGCGATAGCGGGTCATGCGCAGTGGATGGGTACTAGTATACACGCCTGCGTGGGCAACCTCGCCACCAGGGGTCGCTTCCGTCGCAGGAAAATGGCTGCACTTCATCTGGCCCCTGGTAACACGGTCGTTCGATTTGCCAAGATTCTTGGTCCCGTGATCCTTTGCGAAATGTCAAACAACAACAACAACACCGACATAACGTCATAATTGAAAATTAATCGCAACAATACAAACAGACGACGTCACGTCTCAAACGCGTCCCTAAGACCTGTGTGACGTCGGTTCACATGCAATTCAATTCAATTCAATTCTGTATTGCATACATCCATACAAGGCAGTGCAAAGATATAACATATATATATAACATATAAATAATAGACAGATTCAGTTGGATATGTACAATGTTTTAAGTTCGTAACTGCATGCAATGATAAACATAACCACAGACAGTTCCGCATAAAGACGGAAAATTATTTGTCATTATTGTATGGTATTTTTCATCAGATAACATAGTTTCAAAATGTGGAAAATTTCTTTTGATATCGGTAAAAAGCTTTTGACGCAATTCGGCATAGTGTGGGCAATGCAAGAGGAAATGGATTTCATTTTCAACAGCTCCTGTAGAACAATGAGTACAAATTCTTTGTTCATGGGGTATTTTTGGCTTGCAATGTCTACCGGTCTCGACACGCAGCTTATGGTTACTTAGTCTTAAGCGACAGAAGCTTTCCCTATATTTCTTGTTAGTAGTATGAATTAAATAAGGTTCTATGGCATATTTGGTTTTTACTTGGAGATAGCTTTTTAACTTACTGGAGGATTTATTTTCTTCGCTGGTGACAAACAAACTAATCAAATGGGCTGTTACTTTGGCTTTGACGTTTTCAATAACAATACTTCTACTCTGATTGACTTCAATGAGATGCCAGACATTGATTTCTGATGTTAAGGATTGAACTTTCATGAACCAGTTTGGCTTGTTTTCCAAGATAAGTGCCTTACTGGATTCAAAAGCATGAAACAATAAACGAGTTTTTGGTATATTTTTCAACCGATATGTAAAATTAATAAGATTCAGCATGATATCATAAATAAGGGGATGGCTGCCCAGTTCAGCACGTACAGCCCAGTTAGATGCATATTTACCTGCACCTAAAACATACTTGCAAAACTTTATATGTACTGATTCAACATGTAATTTATCACATTTGCTAATACAGGAGAGGTCAGCCCCCCAGATTTCACTACCATACAGTAAGATCGGTTTCACAACAGTATTGAATAGTTTCATGGAAGTAGTTACACTTGGATCGTGTTTGAAAACAGATTGATATAAACTATGCACAGCCTTCATTCCCTTGCTCTTAAGGTCAGCAACACCCTCATCAAATCTGCCCCTGTCATTTATAATCACTCCTAAATATTTGTAGCTGCGAACAATTTTAAGTTGATCTCCACAGATACGTCTACGTTATGTTCCACGTTCTGTGCGTTCGTGCATTATCCAATGGGAAGCTGTAATGCTGACCGTGCAACCAGAGTCTGTAGGGAGAACAGGACCGGACGACTCTGGATTCGAGATTGCTGCGTGGGTTGTCCGGCCGCACGCAAGAACACCTGGTCTGGCGCCTACGTGTCTGTGTGAGTGAGCTCACGTGGCGAACTCCTGACTCCGCGAAGGAAAAATTATCCGCTGACGTCACGGTTTATCAAATCGAGGCGCAACCTCAAACGACCTTGCCATATCAGGTCAGATTTCCCGTCAATTTTCTCCTTCCGTTTGGCTACATTACACCCTTTCTCTCCCTATTTCCACCGTCAAACGAAAGCTTGTGAAAATATAGGAGGCCAGAAATATTCCCTTTCCACAAACAAACACGTTATTATACTATATTTCACGAAATATAATTTACGGCGGAGACGGTCACCAAGGTCGTTCAAGATGTCAGCCACCATGTTCGAGAATGGTCCTGGTCTTCTTGCTGAATAGTGAGAGCTATATTTATTCATAGTTATATATTTTTACACCCTGGTGACTGCTTTTCTTATTCAACCGTAAGTCAAATTTATTACCAAACTTTTACAATTACTGATCGCTCTTGTGTCACTTATTGACAACTCAGCACTCGAAAACTGGTGTTTTCATAGGGGTACCGACATTATCCCCCAGCGACATTTTCCCCCGCGACATTTTCCCCACCGACATTTTCCCCCACGACATTTTCCCCAGGCGACATTTTCCCCCTTGAATTCCTAGAACTCTCCTAAGTGCAAACGTAAAAAAAATTTCAAGGTGAGGAAATGACCGCGACTGCGATTGTTGGCAGATCGTAATTATTACAGCACGTAATATTAGGGTGGGGAAAATGTCGCTGGGGGGAAATGTCGCATGGGGAAAAATGTCGGTGGGGAAAATGTCGCTGGGAAAAATGTCGCTGGGGGATAATGTCATGGACTCGTTTTCATAATGTGTTTTTTTTCATTGTTGCATTTTTGGTTTATTTCTTATTTCTCTGCCTCTCCGCTCACTTCATATTAATGCTAAAAATGTTCTCCGACATACTATGTCCTATGACATACATTAATCTTTCCTCGATGAAAACACGAAAAAACACGGAAAAAATCCACCCATATAATAACGTGGGCGTTGTTGTTGTTGTTGTCATTGTTTATTTTCTGGCTTGTACTTCGAGTCATTTCTTGTTTCCAAGACTGTTTTCATTAGCATGACTGCCCGGTTATTGGACAGGCCCTATTATTGGACACCTAGATGCAGTGGGGCTATTTTCTGGGAATATTACATGACTACTGTAATACAAATTTAATTTTACAGTTGAGTTACAAAGACATGCTAATAAATTTCTGTTTACTCACGGAATTTGTGCACGTTTAGCCCTCGTGCGGGTCGGAAATAGTGTCACAAATTTGGGTAAAAAAATGCGTCACAAATTTTCCTCCAGTTTATCAGTTTCATTCCTGATTGCAGGTATGATTAAATTCAACGAAATTTGGCTAAAAATGTTCCCACAAATATAGAGAATCTTCATTTTGTATCTCAGTGTGCAACGCGACCGGCGTTTGGCAGACGATGAAAATATCTACCCACCACTCCGTCCAAAAATAGTACAATTGCCGGGAGCAGCCAGTTTACGATAGCATGACATGTGGCTCAAACTGACAATAGCACTGATAGACTGCCAAGTATAATGGACACTCCCAAAAAACTGCAAAATTTGAGACTGGTTGATTCTTCGACGGTCATTCCCAAACTGATTTGTGGGCTGAAGTGCTAATTCATCTTTAAATATTCTTGGAGGTTTACTGAAGAGTGTGGGACAAACAATTTGGCAGTGAGTTGATTAGTTTCAAATAAATCCATCACTGAAAAAGTGTCCAATAACTGGGCGCAAACTTGTATTTTCATACCGTGAATGGTCCCTGCGTTTCAACTATATTCCCAGTCTCTCTCCGTATTTTTTCTTCAATATTTTTTTATGACGAGTTATCACTAAAGATGTAGTCTTTAATCTAGTGTTACTTTCTTGGCCATACGTGGTTGCATGGCCGACTAGCAGACTCTTATTCATAAAGAGTGTCCAATAACCGGGCAGTCATGCTACTCCAAATGTACGGTATGCGAACATGTTCTATGATATGTCTTCTAACACAGATCAGTCTCGGTCGATCGAACTATAGCCTATTAGTCATCAAATCAATAACCGAACAAAGGGGGCGTGGCCCTTTACATGTATAATGTGTAAAATGCATATTTTTAGTTTCGGTTCAAATTCATATTTTTCTGCATGTTTGGGCCTGGAAAAGTATCCACAAACTTCCACTGACATATAATGTAGATGGCAAACCTATCTCTTAGTCTGTAAAGTCCAAATTGTATGAAAACTCAATGCAAACAACATGTACTATATTCATGCAAAATTCATATTTACTTCTGGGTCAAATTCATATTTTCATGCTTGATTGGCACTGGAAATGCATTGAAAAATTTCTGCAAACATGTCGCTCTATCCATGAACCTTTCATGTAGTTTGAGAAATCATTTTTTTTCAAATAATCGACACATTGCACATGTACTATTCCAATGTTGTTTGCGGTTGTTAAACAAAGTCCTGCAGATGCTATCTTCTAGGAGATACTAGGTTTGAGTCCTGGGGATTTAAAAAACAACCTTTTCACATTTACGGAATGGTCATTATTTTTATTCCGCAGTGCCTTTTCAATGCTTTTTTGGTCATAATCATATCGCACCATTTAGTACCATATAGTACCGGTACCATGTTTTTCATCACTAAACTGACAATTTTTCTTCGGAATACCAGTTGACTTCTAACCAGCACAGAATATGCTGAATATGCAGAGAGAGAGTGTGGGTGATAATTTCCAGCATAATAAAACTAACTATGGCTCCTAATTCTGTAGAATTAACATTTATGTCAAAATTGCCTATATCTATAGACATGTATTCAATTCATCATCATTCAATAATACATAATTCTTTAATTCGCCATTCTATAAGCCACCATTATCCAAGAGAAATAAAGATACACTGGGTCTTCGATGTGCGTCGTCGCTGGGTCGGTCGTCGACTGGTGCGTGGTCTCGGTGGTGCAGGTCTTTTATTCCCTACGATGCGTTGTGCTTTGGCGACCAAGACTCCTCCTGCTTCTTTAGCTCGGCGTTTCAGTGCTTCTTTGGGCGCCATACCTCCCAAGACATCACCGGCGACTTGCAGTCCACTGCGGACCGCTTGTTTGCCGATTGCTTTTACCCCACGCGTCACCAAGGGCAGGAACGTTTTGATGATGCTCCGGCCCGGGTATGTTCCCCAGTCCATGTCCTCGTTGAATGCGTGTACCTCCAAAGACCGGAAGGCCTCCCCGGCCTGTTGGGTATAATAGTCCATATAGCTGCGTGCATCGCACTCGTAAGGTACTTTCATTATACAAAGTTGGGAGAACGTGCTTGTCGAAAATGAAGTGTGACCACCACTTTCCCAATCTCGAATGCCAAAGGTGGTCCGGTGTCATCCCTTATATCGATGGTGATGGTACTGTCAGTTTGTCGAACCGGTAGATAGAGTACGTGGTTAAAACCCTGTGTGACCTGATCTCCGTAGTCCTCTTGGACTGGGCAGACGCGGAGCAGGGGCGCATCGATATCGCCGACAATGTGACCATCCACCACATCCGAATAGACATAGAGTCCATACAAGCTAACCTTGAGATCCAGCATGGTCTTCCCCCGGAGCCGTCTGGGCCCGACATAGTTATCCGTCTCCAGTGCGCACAGCTCCTTCAACGTCTTGCAGAAACGTACGGTCACATTGCTCTGGAGAATGATCAGGAACTTATGGTTCCACTCGTGGTACTCCATCTGGATCATGTTTGCAAACGGGAAGATATTGATTCCTCCAGGGGTCGAGCTCTTGATGAGGTTACGCATCGCCTGGATGAATATTTTGGGCGTAGGTTACTGGCCTTCGGGAAGAGTGAAGTTATAGGTGTTGCCGTCGTATACGACTTCTTACAACACGGTATCATGTTGCACGTTGTACCACGTATATGGGTACTGGATATCCACTAGACCACACTCCCAACGTCCGGAGAGATGTAAGGGATGTGGCAGGCGCGTGCCATAATGGGCCAAGGTGTTGGGGTTTTTTGGGTTTTTTTTTAAATGTGCATTTATTGCCACAAACAGATGCCAACAGAGATGATACAGTGAAAACACACCACCATCAGATAGAAAACATACAATATCACACATGAACCCATGTATATCGTTCTAAGATTAGTTTCAAGGGCCAAAATACGTAATAGAATAAAAAAAAAATGAAAATAAAAATACACAAAGAATAATAATAATAAAAAAAAACAATATTTCAACGCTTGTACAAATCATTTGTTTCGGAATAACATCAGATAGACGTTCGCATAGAAGAGCGAGGGAACAAAACACATCAGTTAAGTAGCTTCAGCCACAGACGCCACTCTTTTTCAAACTGTTCAATTGTTTCGCGCTTCATAGCAATGGACTGTTCTATATTTAAATATTCTTTGACGACATGCTGCAAACCATAAAGATGTAAGGTTTTCCCTTGGCATCTACACTTATAAATATAATATTTTGCCAACAGCAGAATGAAATGAAGTGGTTTATAATAGGCTTTATTCTTAGTTATTCCGAATAGAATTTCACTTTTAGAGACATTGATAAGAATGTTTATTTTTGAGTAAATCCATTTTCTAAAAGACTCCAATAGATTATCTACTATTATGCATCCACCAAATATATGTTGAATAGTTTCAGTCTGCTGGTGACAAAAGGAGCATTTATCATCATTCCTAATTCCCATTTGTAGCAACAGTTTATTTGTGGCTAGGATATGATGATTGATCCCATACTGTAGCCACTACAATTTTGTGTTCTTACAGCATTTGAAGGGCAGCTGATATATGTTTTTCCATTCATGGGGTAATATAGTTTCGTATTTTTCTTGACTTTTAGGGGTAGTGTTTTTCAACAGAGAAATATAAATGTCTTTACAACCTGTTGGGTGTCTCAATATGATGCGGAGTTTGCTTGGAATATATAGATTATTGCAGTGGCTAAAGTAAGTTTTTATTGCATTGCAGACGCCCCAGTATTCTAAAAAATTTGTTTTAACTTCAATTTTTTTTTCAAAAGTTATGTAATCTATAAAGTTACCGTCCTCATCAATCAGGTCACCAATAAAGTGCACACTCACCAAGGTGTTGTTGGGAAACACCGCAGACGAGCTGTTACTGGGTAGGGTGAGGTAAAACATGGCGACTGAGCTTTCCTGCTGCTGCTGTTGGTTTTAATAGTTGCCTCAGGCCTTAGGCCGTTGTACCCGGCGTCGTGTTCGTCGCAGTGACTTGGTGCTAGGGGCCGTGTGGTCATATCATTCAAGTTGCCACATGAACAGGTACAATAAAAGCGTACCTGAGATACAACACGTATCACGAATCGTTAGATTCTTGGTATGTGCTTTAGAATAGGTTAACTGGAAGACTATACTGTGAAGTCATGTGGCTCTGTCAGTATGTCGGCATCTCTTCCCACTTCCCTTATATGTGTTGTAATTTTTACCTGTATATGGCGAGATTCTGCTGGTGGACGTTTCGTCCCCGAGGCCCGCCCCCTGTACAGACCTTTTTGGTCTTTGATATATGTTGGCATTTGTGGGAAGTTGATGCTGGGTCGACATCGGGCCTTACAGACTGGTCTTTTGTGTTAAATGCCGTCATTTACATCTGACGACGATACAGCTCACCAATCTCCAATGTACGAGTTGTCACAGCGAAACAGCTCTTCAATTACCAGTATACGAGTTGTCAGAGCATATTCATCATAGCTCTCTAAATCTGTATCTAATACCGCTTATGCCGGTGCTAGGGGCCGTGTGGTCATATCATGCAAGTTGCCACATGAACAGGTACAATAAAGGCGTACCTAAGATACAACACGTATCACGAATCGTTAGATTCTTGGTATGTGCTTTAGAATAGGTTAACTGGAAGACTATACTGTGAAGTCATGTGGCTCTGTCAGTATGTCGGCACCTCTTCCCACTTCCCTTATATGTGTTGTAATTGCTACGTGTCCCAGATCTTGAATAGGGGTGAAAAGAATGTGCCCGCCGTTGTGGTGATTTGGGTGGTGACTCCGGTTCCCACTCGGCTTTCCAAGTATGCGGGAGTCGCGTCTGTCGTTGTGCGTGCACCGGCGATTGCCGGGTTCGCTGCATCAAGGCCCAGCACTGAGGGTTCCCCACTAATTCCTGTGGTACATGCATGTCTTTCAAGCCTTGAGCAAAGACCTTCCATCCTCGAGGATCCGTGTGCGACCTGCGTTGACGCATCAGATCATTCACTAAATCCGTCATGTGGGTACCAGGGACCACCTGATTCTGTACCAGTAGTTCACCTTTATCATTCCAAGTCATGTTAGGATTATCTTTCACCCGTTGTAATACCAGGCCAGCTTGTTTCTTGAACGATGCAGGTACACTCTTCAGGACTTCGTCTTCGACCCACTGTGGGGCTGTGGGCGGTACCCCTGGTAATGGCGGCTGCTGGAGCGGTGTTGAGGTCGGCGGTGTGTCGCGTGGTGGTGGTGGTGGTGCTGGGGTAGAGAGGGTTTTGTATTGGTCCATGAAGGTCTTGAATCCTGAATGATCCAGAGGTACGCAACGCTGTACCAAACTATTTTAAGTTCACAGAACCTCCTTGCATTTCATATAAGTACACTAAATCTATAGCCACCAAAATATTCAATTACTTCAATGCTGTCCAGGAGTTTGACTGGAACTTATACACGTCAGGAGGCTATAGTTGTGATTGTGAATCGTCGAACTTTATCTATACACCATGCAAACATATTGTGACTGGTGACCTTGATGTGGTGAGTGATAAGGATCTGAAATTACTCATGATGAAGGGACCTAAATATAGAGAGCCAAGAAGAATAAATCTGAAGGCCGACCAGAAGATAGTCCTGTCTGTATTGGAACAGTACGTTATTGATTGGTCTAAGCGAGAAAAAGTTGAACCTACAGTACTCGCTGATTGGCTGGACCTCACCAAGAGCAAGGTCGTTGAAACAATCCGCCATATTGACAGAAGTACTCTTCCTCAAGCAAAACAAGTTCTGAGAAACCTCAACTCGCAAGAAGTTCTAGCAAATCTCCAGAGTAAATTCGTCATTGTCCCAGCAGACAAAGCTCCGAATAATATAATATTCATATGTAAATATTACTATTACCAGGTGCTGGTTAAAGAATTGAGTGTAGACATATCTTCATCAAATACGTCTACTTACTCCCAAACTGCATTTACTCTGGAAGATTTATTTAACAATCACAACAAGTTTCTCAGGGAAAGAGGTATTCGTCTTCCAACCAATCATAACGACATACCAAAAATGTACTGGACTCCCAAAATGCATAAATCACCATACAAAGCTAGATTCATAGCTGGTTCTAGAAGCTGCACCACCAAGCTTCTTTCAACCCTATTGACGAGGGCCCTTCAGGAGGTAAAAGCATTTTGGGAAAGGTATTGCGCCACTATTTCTAAGAACTCTGGCGTTGAATGTATGTGGATATTGAAAAACTCAAAATGTCTTACGGAAGAACTTGATGCTAAAGGTCACATACCGTACAGACATGTATCCACATGGGATTTCTCGACTCTCTATACTACAATCCCTCATCAGGACCTTATTGACCGTATAAGTTCATTAATAGTATCTGTGTTCAAGAAAACTGATCGTAGATATATTAATGTCGGAAGCCATAAAGCATTCTTTAGCTCGACTACATACAAGAGATATCATTCATGGGATGTTTCTTTGTTTATAGAGTTGCTTGAATTTCTCATTAAAAATATCTATGTGAAATTTGGCAACACAATATATCAGCAGGATATAGGTATTCCAATGGGTACTAATTGTGCACCCCTGTTGGCCGACCTGTATCTGTTCTCTTATGAATATGACTATATGCAGGCGCTTTCAAAAACCGATCCATTGAAAGCCCGTTCCTTCTCATTCACCAAACGCTATATAGACGATCTTCTCGCTGTGGATAATCGCTATATAAATGACGCAGTGAAGGATATATATCCACCTTCACTGGATTTGAAGGAAACTACAGATAGCCCTACAGGCACATCTTATTTAGATCTCTATATCTATAAAAATGAAGCGGGCATTCTCTCTCGTCGACTTTATGACAAAAGAGATGATTACAATTTCGACATCGTAAACTATCCCTTTCTGGATAGTAATATTCCAGTGGGACCTGCATATGGCGTATACATATCTCGCTTAGTAGCATTTGCTAGATCCTGTGTTAAATGTGATGATTTTAATCAACGTCACAAAACATTGTTGCAGAAACTTATAAACAGGGCTATTCCACCAAGCGCCTCCACTCAAAGTTTCTCAAATTTGGCGATACATATCGCATGCTGATAGCAAAATACGAACGTAGCGTGCAAGATCTATGGCGCTACGTTTCGTAACTTGTGTCTAATTCCGCTTAACCCGGGGCTAGGGGCCGTATGAACCCATGTACTTCAAGATCCTCATGGTACTCATATGAACAGTCACAATCAAAGCGTGACTGAGATACATCATTCTTTAGATGACGACTTTACAACGAATATTATGGATTAAGAATACTGATCAGCGATACGGATTTGATATTTTTGGAACATCATGATGTCTTGCCGGCATCATTGAAAACTGTTGACCGCTTCTCTCTTGCAGGAAACAAGCCTATGTTTATGTATACTATGATTGTCTTTTTGAATTTGGTGCTAATACTGTTATATGGAAAATGGAATAGGTCTTTGGATTATGGACGCGGATATTCTCTAATGGACGACGGCTGGATTATGAATGACGGACTAGACGCTTGTAATTGTACCGCTGAAGCGTCTCATTGTACTGTTGTACTTTCTCACTGTCGCTTAAACCCGGTCTTTTTAAGATCTGACGCATCTCTTCATCGAGGGTGTTTATCGTGTTCACCGTAGGTGGGATCAGATACGGCGATTGGAGGTTTTGAAGGAGCCGTAGTTCGATGAGGACCATTTTTACGTGTGGTTCATTGTCGGCCGAAGAGTCCACCCAATACTGGACCCAACACGGAAGCGGCCAACGGTGCTAAGATGGTCACGAGAAAGCCGCCTTTCTGTAACACATTTTTCTCTTGTGTTTGAGAGACTCGCTTCTGGACTAGGGTTCGGAGACCTGCCTTATGCTTGGACAAGTTGGTCTTCTGAGCCAGAGTCAGTGGTACGCTGCCTTTTAACAGGTTGTACCCGATCTCGCACAGACAGCGTACACGGTCAGGGTCCGCGCCGCGTACATTTGTTCGGACCAACTCGGGTGGGGCCGTCTTCAATACACGCAGCGTCGGGGCGTGCTTCCGTACTCGAGCAGACATCATGTACAACTAATGCTAGAACCCACAACCCTGCCCTTTTTAGCCTGTGCGGGCTACCTCCTGAATATTCTCTCACTTCAGAGACAAAGTCAACCATGATGTTGTATTAATTCTGTTATTATCCCCATCATCAAACACACACCCCAGCCTGGGGAGCCAATGTGAGTGTGTTTACATTATTTTTGCATGTACACGTGGTGGGTCTCTCCGGCAAAGATACCGGTCCGTAGTCGTAGGTGGTCGGGGGTGGCTTGCTTCAGGTCGAAGAGCATATACCCGTGCTGAGGGGTTGTCGCATCTTTCAAGGCTTCCAACGCAAACAGCGTGCGGGCGGGGTACATCTGTCTCGCCAGGTGCAGCACTTGAGTGGTATCTCTCGGGTTTTTGAAGACCACCAGGCAGTGGGCATTTAAGCCGATGTTCCGATGTTCTTTGTTTTTACTGAACAGATTCTGCACAATGTAGATGATGCTGAACCATCGATTATGGCTGCCTTTGGTAAAGAGTTTGGTGACCCGCGCATCCGTCGCCGCCGTGGGATCATCCAAAACCACCAAGGTGTCCGGTTCCAAATCGGCCAGGTTGGGTAGCCCTTCCACGAACCTGGTAGGCTGCACACGCCGCCTGCCATTCTCTGTAATACCACACGACTCGGGCAATGGGTTGGGTAATCATGCTGTCGGCGTGTTGAAGGAGCTTCCTGACGAAGTGTGTTTTACCGGAACCCGTCGGTCCTGCAATGATGCAAATGAAGGGATGTTGCCACCGGGGGTACATGGTTGGAGATGTCGTGGTAACTCGCTCTTGTAAATTTGGTACGAGTGAACTGGGGTGGTGGTGTGTACAACAACGTCGGTCACCGTTGTCGATGGGCGTTCACTGTGAGTGATGAAATCTGGGGGTTTTCAGACGTAGTGAGCCCTGCAATACTTGGTGTAGGTGTTGATGTGGACTGTACACTCGGGTGGAGCTCGATGTGGCTTGTACACGTGGTGTGGTGGTGGTGATGACTGGGCTCGTTTCGATCAAGGGGTTGACTGGTGTAGAGAATCAACCACCTCGCTGGGGGCCTAATAACACCCCAGCCACCAGTCAGATTTTTGGACCGGATTCGGGGCCTTCGCGCACATCGCCGGAAGTGACATCATATATAGTAAAATAGATGTTTACTGAACATTTCGATTACTTTTCAAGTCTGCATAATACCTCTGTTGACCTAGCGTTAAAAAGAATTATCTGGAGATAATTTCCCCTGTTTATCTGGACAGAGCATATGAAAAGTAGTTCGCTCATGTGCAACACTAAAGGAGTTGTTCGGCCGGATTCAAACTGAACTGTGCGTTGGTTGGTTTCCCCTATACGTCATAGCAACGTAGTAAAGGTCAACTTCCGTTATTGGTGGCAGGGATGGTAATGGAGCCTGCGAAATGGAGTATTCGCTGTGGGGAGGTTGGTAGGGAAGACTGGTTTGACTGCCACTCACGGCTGGTGTTCTAGGTCTGAGAGCTGAGATAGGCTACGTCGTAAAACACACCTCCGTACAACACACCCAGCAGGGTTAGCAATGTAACCACAAAGCCCACTTTTGCGCATTTTGGGAGACGCTGTGTTCAGAGGCAGCTGCTGTTTGTCCATAACACCGTGTTCATGGTCGAACGTGGAATGAAGGATGATGGCGGTGGTGTCTGGCTTTATAGTCGTTTCGGCTGATTGGCCGCGACCCAGGAATTGAAGGAACTGGGTCAGCCTTGCCATTTGACGAAATGAAACAGCTTGCCACGCCGACGTTCCGTTTTCAAAATCTGCTCCACCGCGTAGTAGTCTTGCTTTGTTTTCACGACAGGTTTTAATTCCGTCTCGTAAAACGTGCCTTGCAGTGTTTCCACTTGAAGGTCTTCCAATTGGTAACTGTGTGGGTTTCGGGGTAGGCGCCGTTTAATCAGGAAGTGCTCATCGCTTGAGTTGGGCAAGTAACTTTTCTCAAATTGATCTTTGACTTTACTGATCCGTACAGGGTCCCCGATCTTGAACACCTCCATCAGCGTTCGTTGTGATTGCCTGGGATACAAAACACGCCGGACTTGGGCTTCATTGTCTTGGGTCACAGTAATACTCCGGTATACTCCGGTGATAGGCTCGATTGTAACCACTGACAAGTTTCGGAAGAACATCGATGTACCGCCTTGTATTCTTATAGGTGAAATATGTATACATGCGGCCTTTGAATGTCCTGTTGAACCTTTCCACCACGGAAGCCTTGGTCTCGTACGTATGGAAGAAAAACACCTTCTGGGCGTTCAGAAACTGTTGGGACGGTCTGTTGAGGAATTCCGTGCCTTCGTCGGTTTGCAAATACAAGGGTTTGCGCCCGGTCTTGAAGATGTCCTTGAACGCCGCTATCAGATTCGCCCCCGTTTTCGTCCGGATGCTTTGTTTTTACGACAGGCTGTAATTCCGTCTCGTAAAACGTCCCTAGCAACGATTCCCCTTGAAGATCTTCCAGTTCATAGACTCGCTGCTGTCGGGGTAGGCGCCGTTTAATCAGGAAGTGCTCATCGCTCCAGTTGGGCAAGTAACTTTTCTCAAATTGACCTTTGACTTTACTGATCCGTACAGGGTCCCCGACCTTGTACACCTCCTTCGGTGTTCGCTGCGATTGCCTGGGGTACAAGACACGTCGGACTTGGGCTTCATTGCGTTGGGTCACGGTAATGGGGGCTCTCTCTATACTCCGGTGATAAGCTCGATTGTAACCACTCACAAGTTTCGGGAGAACATCGATGTACCGCCTTGTATTCTTATAGGTGAAATATTTATACATGAGAACTTTGAATGTCCTGTTGAACCTTTCCACCACGGAAGCCTTGGTCTCGTACGTATGGAAGAAAAACACCTTCTGGGCTTTCAGAAACTGTTGGGACGGTCTGTTGAGGAATTCCGTGCCTTCGTCGGTTTGCAAATACAAGGGTTTGCGTCCGGTCTTGAAGATGTCCTTGAACTCCGCTATCAGATTCGCCCCCATTTTCGTCCGGATGGGTACCACCCACGCATACTTTGACAGGATATCGATGCACGTCAAGATATACCGATTTCCATCATTGTGTTTGGCAAAGGCGCTCATATCGACCAAACCCACTTGCCACTGGGCATCTATACCACCCACGATGCCCCGATTCCGTTGAAAATGGCGACGGGCAGCTCGATGTAAGATATAGGTGTCTTGTTGTTTTTAACCAATCTCGGACTTGGGCACGTTGTATCCCCTGGGGTTTGGCCGCTCGATAGAGAGCCGACAATGCACTATACGTAGCCGTACTGTCGGGACTGTAGTATAAGTTATCCAATACCTTCTCCCAGTGCTTCATGGTGACAAATGATGATGGACCCTGGCTCTATCGTTTGTTTATAACGGGTATATCTTGGGGCGGGGCCGGAGTTTCTTTCTGATTTTTTTCTTTGGATTCTGCACACCCGATCGTCCATGGCAAATGACCAGTCCAACTCGTCTGATGACCGCTCATCCTCCGTCAGCACTTGATCCACATCTGCCGCGGCATCTTCCAATGCACACCATAGGACTGGGTGAAGGGTAAAATGCATTGTACCCCCATCTAGCCGAGCCAATTGAGCAACGAAGGGGCCGCGTCGGACGTACACATCGTGACACAAATGGATGAGGTCGCCGTCCAGTTCACCAGACAACACCCGTTTGAATTTGGTCCAGGCCTCCCGAGACAGACGAATGTTAAACGAGCACGGTTGTGTAGGGTCCGCATCACAGATGTCTCCCTTCTTCTCCTCCATGATATCGACCGTATCCGCATAGACGTGCAGGAAGACCTCGGGGGGTCAAGCTGAGAAACGACCGTACTATATGCTCCGACATGGTCAGTACGTGAATGATGCAAGATTTGAATGTCTCTCGTATTTATAGGGAGGAAAAGTTTATGACGTCAGATCAAAAGATCGGGTGGTCATGTCACTGGGCTGACTGAGCATATCCGGGTAATCTATGACGTCGTCGTCCTCCGACGATGGACTACGGGTGTTAAGTTTATCCAGGACATCTCTGTAGGTCACGGAGATGAGAAGCGGATAGTCCCTCTCGTCTTCCTCCTTGTCGCGGTTGATGATTTGCTCATTGGGTTCTGCCGCCGCTTCACTGAGGGCGCGAGCCCAGCCCAACTGAACAGCTGACCGCTCGTCCGGTGTAAACAGTTGGTCCACAATAGGCACCACATTCTCGAAGGCTGTCCACAGATCGGGGTCTAGGGTGAAGCCTCGCGTAGGGTCCTGGTAACGGCCCAGGCGTGGGAAGAAGGGTCCACGGTGTACGTAGATGGCATTGTCTATGTGGATGAGGTTTCCGTTGAGCTCACCGCTCAACACCCTTTAAATTTGGTCCAGCCGTAACGGTGTAGCTTAACCGTATTCGATACGGTCTCAGCGCGCGACCAGCAAACATCTCCACGGTCTTCAACGATGGTGACTTTATCCTCATAGACGTGTAACCCCAACCGGGATGTAAGGGGAAGGATGGCTCGTAGGACTGGTGACATGGTTGACCCAATGACGAACGGTGAATGACACACACTTTGACTGTCTCTCGCATTTATGGTCAGGTCCCTTGGTGACATGGTGGACAAAATGACGAACGGTGAATGACCCACACTGTGACTGA